>VXAA01003104.1:0-86790 GCA_013399115.1 Anseranas semipalmata
TTTATATTATATATATATTTATAGTTATTTTAGGTAGTTTATAACCTAGAAGAATGTGTTTTTTTCAATCAAAAAAAAAACACCACTAACAGCAATAAAAAAACAAACACAGAGCAACAAGTTTTGGACATTGTACAAGAATGCAAGGGGAAGAAAGGAAAAGGGAAAATTAAAATATATGTACTGATGAATGGAGCTNGGAGTGTTTAATTCAGACATGAAGTGTTTTATTTCCAGAGAACCCGGATCATTACCCAAAGTAGGATGTCACTGAACTCAAACGATGTTTTCTTCTCCCATTTTCCAGTCTTCTCAATAGCATTTTAATAGTTGGCTAAAACACCAACCAGTGCTCTTTTTTTTTTTTTTTTTCTGGTGTAGCAATGTTGCACTTCCCGTTATAAATGTTCCTGACTCCCCATAAAGTTTATAAGAAAAGTCTTATTAGCTTTAATGTGAGCTGGATTTGATCACGTTTTAAACCCATCCTACATTATTGTTTGAGCACATCTGCTAAGGCCACGATTTACAGACATACAGTTGAAGAATAGATCACTGTGTGGCATATGCATGATTATAGATACAGTTTATAGTTATTTATATTATATATATATTTATAGTTATTTTAGGTAGTTTATAACCTAGAAGAATGTGTTTTTTTCAATCAAAAAAAAAACACCACTAACAGCAATAAAAAAACAAACACAGAGCAACAAGTTTTGGACATTGTACAAGAATGCAAGGGGAAGAAAGGAAAAGGGAAAATTAAAATATATGTACTGATGAATGGAGCTTCTGATCTGAATATCCTTCACAAGTTCGAGTTTCACTCTCCATGTTATTAGTCTTGCATATGTGTAAATGCACTTGTTTAACTTCAGGAATGTGAGTAGAAATAGAAAAAGTATGCACATGGCAGTGCTGTAATAAACTCAATTTTGAATTTATTTGAACATTTGAACACAAATGAAAATACAAAGTCTTGATCTGAGTATTGTACACTTGAAGCAATAAATTTACTGCCGTTCATCAAAAGGACTTCATCATCAAGCACTGTGTTAAGTATAGTACCAGTTTTTAGATAAATTGGCAAAAAGGTGCCAAAAAAGACAGTGATCAAGCATTTCTGTTTCATCATGGCCTTGCTGGTAAAATTCCACTTAGTTTACTTTTATAAGCAGTGTTGCCTGAGAAGGAAAATGTCATTCTGTGGAGCGATGTTAATGAACTTGAGCCTTTGGGACTTACAAAATAGTTGTTAAAGAAGCATAAAGATTGGAGCTGAATAAAAGGTTTTGGATAAGATTACGTATGGGTGGCTGTTCGAGAATGAAGAATAAAATGTAAATGGTATTTTCTTAAATAGTTAAACCTCTGTAAAGGAGAAGGGGTAGAGGGACTGCATTAGTCTAATTTTCCATTGTTGTTAAAATTGTAGTTGTCGGCTCAGGTTTGTATGAATTTACAGATGGGCCCTTTTAACGTGAGGTTAATTAGCAAGGCTTCTCAGAGACTTTTCAGATCTCTGGTACAAATCTAGCCTAGCTCAGCAGCAGCTGATAATCATTACCAGTACATGGCTGTTCACTTGTCTTTCTGAAATCAGTGTGCAGCCTCAGTCCAATTCAAGCAAGTCATGTTTGCACATTACTGAGCCATTGTATAAATGGAAACTAATTGACTCTCATATTGGTTCTCTCAGCAAAAGCCAAGGACTGCTATATATCTGTGGAGACTAAATACCTGGCTCTTTTAAGACTAGTCTCACAGCAAAATTAGCAAGGCTCCACTTGGGATTTTTGCTATCAAGTGCTTCTTCTGTGGAGAAAGTCAGACTTCATCTTCCTGGACTGACAGTGATTTTCAGCAGACACTAAATTCACATTCAAAACACATGCAACAAAACCCTATTTTTGAATGACATTTTGTCAAGGGCTTTTTAATTATTATCATCCTCAAGTGTATCTATAGATTGACCTGTCAACTGTGAAGCAACCACTCTGATAAATCATTGTGATTGTAGAGGGATTTCTACAAAAATGTTTTAAATAATTGCATTGAGATTGAAGGGCTAATGACTAAAAAGGATTGGAAGTTAGAAGCATGTGAATCTTTCCTCTCAATAGAAAGGAAGGAAAAATGCAGTAAGAGGTCATTGTTTTCTAGTGAAATTCTTCAATTACCTGCAGAGTTAAAAGGCATCTTTTAGCGAGATCTATTCATGATTAGAGTATATTAACAAGCCTGGCCATCTTATGTAGTAACTCAATTATATATTTTTCTACTCCTAACACTATATACTATGCTTTGCACTTTCAAGTATTTGTAAGGAAAATATGTTCCTGGTACATTGAATTCAATTTCTTATATTTGAAATATTAAGGGAAAGACACACACAGCTGTATCTCTGCAAAGCACTGATGTGTTCTGCTGGCAAGCTGAATGCATGCAGTCAGAAATCACTTTACATATGAATCACTCAGTGTGGCCATGATCCTTTAGCACTTTCAGGCATCCCTAGTTTTGTCCACTCGGTTGACTGTTCTTACACATCTCAGGGCGCAGCAAGAGCAGGGCAGCTCCCTTGGGGCACGGGACTGTGGGGGCTCCCCATGGAGTTGGTCAGGGCAGGGCCTGGCAGCCAGGGCCTGTTCCATTTCCCCACCAGGAGCAGGGCAGCCGGAGGACACCAGGGCAGCCCCAGCCCCAGCACTGGGTAGTCCTTGGGGACTGGCCAAGGACAGGCCGGGACATGGGCCTGTGGGTAGGCCCAGCTGGGCAGGGCCCATGGCAGGGCATTGCAGGGCTGTGGGGACCTGGAGCCTGGCCCTGCTGCGGCCTCGCTGGGGCATGGGCTCATGACCCTGGGGCTGACGTGGGGTCCTGGGCCCTGGGCAGGTTGGGGAGCCCTGGAGGGCTGCTGAGGGACAGTCAGGGCTGGAGGTGTCCTCAGGGCCCTGACAACATGTAGATGGAGGACCATGTCAAAGAGTTTTTTGGATTAAGCTACTACATGCATGTTAATGTATAGTTGCATACAAAGTTGCAGAAAAAATCTAACAAGGTCATCTTACAGGTGATAAGAACCTATGTCCTGTCTGAAAAACTGCTTATCTGTCACTCTCTACTGTGTAGTGGATGCTTTATGTTTCAGCAGCAATTTGAAATTAGGAGCAGTGGCCAAATCAAAGGACAGAGAATGAAAAATGTGCAACCAGTGCTGGCCTGTAGCCAACCTTCTCCTGTCCCCTCTATGCTGTTACACTTATGAGAGGCACTGTCTCAACTGATCTTGCCCTAATGCTGTGCCCTTGCCGAACATATGGGGTCCTGATGCTGCAAAGGCAAACTATCTGCATCCAGCAACTGTGCAAACTTGCTGTCGGCACACCTGTGGTCAGGTGGAATACACCCTCCAGCTTCATCGAGAGCAAAGGCTGTGTTTCACAGGGACCCTGAAACCTCCTGCTCTTATTCTGTTGGATAAGTGGCCAGAAAGGTCTTGCCCTGCCCAGAGCAAGGCTTCTTCCTCTCCAGAATATCTATTTTCTCCCATATATTTCAATAAGCTGTGAAAGAAAGGCTGTATGGGGCTGTAAGTGCATTTTTTTTCTGATAATGCAGTAAGCACGCATCGTGCCTTGGAGGCTGATGTCTACACTGCAAAAGGTCTAACAAAGTAGTGTTGATATGACCTGTATGGGAAGCAGCTTGTCCAACATGATAATCTTTTCAAAGCTAGCACCACAAATAAAATTCTCTGTTGCACCAGAAGGCTTCAAGCTAAAATCACGTGGGGCTCAGTCTGCTGGCAGATGCATTATGCACACGTGAGTATAAGCAGACTTTAAAAGAAAGAGCAATGAGCAACTTGGGTAACCAAGCTGTAACATTCTGATCTCCTGTAATGCAAATATCAAATTGCTTTTCAAACAGAAAATAAAACCAAATTGTTTATTTCCACATATTTATTGTCCCACTATGAGGTAAACACAGAACACATGCATGCTCAGGGATAAAATGATCTCAGAATACATCTGGCATGTATATGCTGGTATTTTTCTTCATTCTTGCCATTAATTGTTGATGGAACATATGAAGTTGTCGTCAAGCTGGAAATTAAAATATCTCTGTCCTCTTAAAGTTCTATATGGAAAAGATTGGTACTAAACCACCATTGTCCCAGCTTAGTTTTTGGTGGAGTCTGCCAAGGAGTTAGGAAACAGCAGCCCCTGACATCTATTTTCTATTATCATTATATGTACATCTGTTATTTTCCTTAATATATAGATGCTTTTCTTTTTGGGTGTTAAAGAAATGAGTGAAATGGAGTCATGGACACTGCATATGTAACTAAGGAGTGGTGGCAGGCAGAAAACACTTGGATATCATTCAGCAGTTTACTCGCCTCCCAGTGCATGGCAGGATGGTAATGTATGTATGTACATAGTGGTACGTTAGAGTTATTCATCTTTTATGTCTCATGTAGTTCAACCTGTCAGCTTCAACTCATGTATTTCATCATTATAGATGCAAAAACAAATACCATCGGAATGGAGCTGATGAAAATAAAACCATTAATAGAAAGACATCACCCTTTCCAATGGTAACAGTTACACCATTTAAATACAGCTGGGCAGAGGGGGATGGACATTCACAAGCAGTCAATGCAACTTCCCAAACAACTGCAAGAGTACTCAGTTCACTTTGTTACTACCATTCCGTCAGCTCTATAGGGTTTTATTGCTCATCCAATATCCCTTTTGCTATCAACTGTTATATTTTAACAGCTTTCCATATTTCTGGTGAAGAAATTAGCAACTAGGTTCTCACTCTGAAAATGTGTTTACACATGGAGTCAGCTTTAGCAAAAGCAGAGCCCAGCTCTATTTTCTGGACTAATCTAAGGCAAGAGTACAGTGATAGTCAGAAGATTGGCTGAAGAAGAGTATACACTACACTGAGAGGGGTTTACACTAAACAGAGTATGCAAGAACCAACTAACTCCCTACTACATCTCTGCTCACCCCTGACACAGAAGGTTCTTGAAATCAGCAATGGTATTAAATAATTTTGTCATTTGGTTTGCTTTACCCCTTAGAGAACAGTGTTTGTGAAAAAACAAATCCATGTTTTGGATCCACTCCAGAATAATGACAAAACAAAAAAGAAAAAGAAAAAGAAAAAAAGGAAAACAAAAACAAAAAATTCACTCAAATCACTCAAATATAACTTTATATATATAACTTAATAATATATATAACTTAATATATATATAACTTAAAATGCTTTTTGGATATGATGTGAAATTCTAAAATTTTGCTGTTTTAGTCCCAAACTATGCTAAAAAATATAACTCTTTAACTGTTTCATGCTGTGGAAAGTTTAAAAGGTGTTGATATGGAAACACTGCAATGACATTACCAAAATGTTTTTCTTAGCTACAGTTCAGATATATTTCATAGTGACAAAACATTACAATACAATATACCAAAGGAAACAGTTTAGCAATACCAGAATGAAATATTTTGACATTACTAGAATGAAAAGAGAAAGTTTCGAATGAGAAAGTCAAAAATAATTGCTCTGAAAGTCATAAAATCAGAAAATCTGCTCTGACAAAACATTTTCATTTAGACAAAACAATATTTTCTGTCATGATATTGTTCTCTTGACATTTTTTTTTCAATAAGCCTTAGGAATTATTCGCTTATTTTTTAAAAAGTAATGAAAATCATATATGTGGGCCTGAAAGTAATACAGCTTTGAAGTTAAGGTGAATGTCTATTTCCAAAGAATACAAATAATAACATACAACTCCTTCTCTCTCTCTCTCTCCCACCTCCATTCTTTCACAGATTCATGCTTAGCTCATTTTATGACCCATTTTCTCTGTACCCCAGTGGCCACATGCTTATCCACAACCAAAGGAATGCCAGTGACAAATGCGATCCCGCAGGCCACTTGCTCCATGGACTGCTTTGCTGTGCCAGGGTAGGCACTGGGCATGTTCCCCTCTGTGCCCGGCATTTGGTACCTCAGCACCCCACGTGCCTCCTGAAAGCCCCCTCAATGAGGAGGTAGGCAGGGACAGACCCACCAGATAGAAGGATTGCACAATCTTCCTGTTAGTATGTCAAGACTACTCACAAGTTGACTGTATCTGCACAAGGAGACCTCAGGGAGCCAGAGGGTCATTTAGAGAATCAACATCTGGAAAATCATTTTGGTTCATAATAGGGGTTTAAGCCTTCAGACTTCTTTTTCTGACAGAGAAAAAATCAACCAAAGAAAAAAACTTCACACTTCTTACATTCAGGTCAATGTATTTTTAGAAACATAAATGTTTTAAAATGCACCAGTCTCACATGTCAATTAACGTCATCCTCTTTGACGATAATTAAAACAAACTAGCCAACATCTTTCCCCCAGGAAAACAAGAAAATACTGTACAACTGAATATATGAAGACAAAAGCGAAGATTAGGAGATGAAATATTTCTGTGTAAAACTTAAGAGATGCAGCTCTCTCAAATAATCAACTATGTGTCCAGGTCCATGAAATTAAAGGAATTAGTATGAAAGAAAAGATGTTTCACAGGTGAAGATGGCAAATCACTTCAATGTAGCAATATAAATTTGTAGTAATAGAGGATCTATCCCAACGTAAGTAGAATAAACTGGTTCCTAAATCTTTGGGGGACTGAGATTCAAGGTTGCAACACCATTAACACTTTTGTTAATGTCATTGCACAAACTGTAATGCAAAGCTAGAGCAGCATGGAGCCCTCTGGAATGAGAAACTGTACCAGGGGTGAAGTGACTTGTACTGCATGTTTGTGCCTGACTGATGTTCATGCATTGCCATTTGAAGGAATATTGTCCTAACATGCATAAATGTTTAATTCCAGCTCCATAACAGAAAAAAAAATATATTTGAATTATGATGAAAGAGAAAAAAAAAAAAGTAATGTCAATTTTTGAGGAATTAAGTGCATTTGCCATGTTTTTAATGTATCAGTCATTTTGCTCAATTCTGAAGCATTTTGCTCAAAAGTTGAAATAATTAAAAATAAAGAGTTATTGTTTCCTGTCTGCTGTGGCAGAATGAGAATCAGTGCTGAAAGGTATCTTTTTTAATTTTCAAGGTAATAACAATGCAAACAACATTTATATATCTCTATCTATCTATCTATCTATCTATCTATCTATCTATCTATAAAAGACAGTGCTTCTATAAGAAGATTTCCAGTTCAAACATAAATTAACACAGAAGGTAGACCTTCTGTACAGAGAAAGTCTATATTTCTCCATATGTAGACCTGGCTTAAAACTAACCATACCTTTCCCAGCCCTGGAGTGGTGCCGAGGGAACCACATTGCCTACACTTTGCAGTCAAAACCCTTTAGAGCTAGTGCTGCACCGTAGCAGATTGCCCCTTACAAACTATCTCAGTGAGTCAGCTGGAGAAGTTACCAGGCAGAAAAGGTAAAGTTCTTCTGTAACATATTTTGTTTGTATCACAGCCACATAGCATTAACAAGGGAATCAGGAGTATCAGAATATATATATATGCAACTCAGTAAAATTGCTTTTTAAACAGAAGCTTTTTTTCTTCTAGTCTGTTTTTTGCTCCAGTCCTGCAGTGAATACCAAGTAGTTGGAGTCAGTTGGCCAGTTGGAATCAATAGGGATGGAAGGGAAGACAGAGCTGCACCAAAATGCAGCTTATTATCTCCTTTGCTATTTTTGGTTGACCTCATTAGAATTTCTGCTTCATTCATTAAGGCTTTGCTTTAGCAAAGTGTGCAGGGCCATAGTAACAATAAACATTTATCTCAATGAATAAATTATATTGTAGTTAAATATGTGGTTTACTATTTTCCTGAATGGGTGTTTTAACACTTTATTTTTCTAATTAAAAGAAAAAATGTCAGAGGGGAAAATGCAGTCATGTAATTCCACAACTACTATGTTGCACAACTCAAACAATAAAGATAATTTAATCTTACCTATTATGCTAAATAACGTGCAGAAATTTCTAGTGACCTAGTCAATATGTCTTAAAATTGTAGGGGAATACTTGTTACAGATGTTCAAAACTCATTACTAATGAATAAACATTTCATTTACATAATTTACTTTAAATTCATATATTTCTTTCTCTATAGTGTCTATTCATGTAACAAATGTAAAGTTCAGCTCAATTTGAATTATCCACTAGATAGAGAAAGGGACAGAGAGAAAGAGAGAGAAAAAAAGGTAGAGAGAAAGAAAGTATACATTTTTGTTCTCAGTTTATTCAAATATAAACAAAGGACTTAATTTACAGCTGGGAAAAATACCATTTACACTGAAATAAATTATCTTGTAGTTAAATATGTGCTTTACTATTTTTCTGAATGGGTGTTTTATACCAAAACACCCATTATACACAATATATTTGTATATATATAAGACAATATGTATATATATATAAGAGAATATATATATATATATATATAATGAACCTTGGCATATTTAATACCAAAGTGGATTTATGAAACAAACATGAAAGAATAATTATAGATCTTCTGTGGTGAGATTCATTTTGTAGCTTTAAATGAAGAGTATTTAATATCATTACTGGGGACAAACATCACATTCTTGCACTTCCTTTATGGCTCAGAACTTACCTTTTGATATTGGAATACTACAGTGTGGCACTGCTAGCCTGAGAAGTGATAGAGAGCTTGACTTCAGCGCCTAGCAAGTGAGAAATTAGCAGGAATACTAAGGTCATAGGAAAGGCCTTACTGGCTCAGAACTTCATACACCTTTGCAGCATCCTGTCTCAAGCAATGACCAGGAATCAATTTTAAGAAACAGGGCAAACACACAGCAATCTTCCTCCTCATACCAGACCAACAATCCATGGCTTGTGAACATCCAGAGCTAGGATTTGGATTCTGTTTTTAATATTTTATGATGGTTTTATCATCCAGTAATCTGTCTAATCTCACTTTGAAGCTGCCAGTCTCTACAGCTTCATGTGACAATAAACTCCATAACTTCATCTTTGTACCTTCATTTGTTTGTTTGGTCTGCAGCTTTTCATCCGAGTCCTCTTATTTCTTGAATTATGAAGAACAGCAATCAGTTTCCTCTCTACCTTCTCAGTTTCACTCATGATTTTATAGTTCTGTCAAAAACAGTGTCTCTTCTCCAGGCTGAAGTGTCCTTGTCTGTCTAATGCTTTCTCTGGGAGTTGTTCTGTAGCTTTTTCATCAGTGTTGCTCATCCCTGTACTTTTTCTGTTATGTCCTTGTAGAGGCAGGCAGACAGGATTGCCAGCAATACTCAAGATCCATGTGCATAAAGTAAGTGCCATTGTGTTTTTCAGCTTTGTCCTCTCTTCTTTTCCTAATAATTCCTAAACATTCAATTTTCTCTTTTGACCATCATTGATTACTGAGCTAACAGTTTCACCAGTCCAGTTATAAGACCTCTGATATCTCTTTCCTCACAGGGAGTGGGTAGTTTAGAACCCTTCACTGCAAATGTAAATTACCTTTTACATGGATATCATCTCTTTTGCCTTTATCCACAGGTGTAGTCATCTATCCTACTGAGTTTTAATACACCCAGTAACTCTGTATTGACAGTTTGTCGAGAGTTGTATCAACAACTTTTTGCAGCCCTGGGTACTCTCAGTACCATGAAAAAAACTGTCATTTCACTTTCCAGACTTTCTCCAGATGATTTATGTACACATTGAAAAATGCAGGGCCTAACACTGGTCTTTATGGGACTCCAAGAGTGATTTCCCTGTACTGATAAAACTGACTATTCATACTTAGCCTTTCTTTCCTATTTTTTGAGTATTTATTTGCTCATGAGAAAGTCTTAGAAAGAAACAATGATCGGATTTCTTTGATGAGCTGTTGAAAGGTTTTTGAAACACAAATATACAGTAGCAACTGATCATTGATGCTTTAAAGGAATCCTAATAGATGAGCAAGGCCGAACTTCTCTCTACAAAATTCACATCGATTTTTCTCATTGATACCATATTTTTCCATGTACTTACTGACTGTCTTCTGCATTATATATTCTACTAATTTGTCTGATTGGTAGTCCCCAGATCACCATGGGAACCTTTTCTAAAATTCAATGTTGCATTTTCTGCCTTTTCCTTTGGTACCCAGGCCATTTAAAAAGAAAGTTAAGAAACCACTGTTAGTAGTATGCTATTTTTAAATGTTCGATGCCCTGTGGAACTCTGAAAACTTGTTCCTATGATATTAGCTTTTCCTGCTTTTATTCTATAAGATAGATCCTCCAAAATGTCTCCCATTAAGTTTCTATCATGTTCTCCTCGAAGAACAAAAATGCAACTAACTGATTTTACTTCACTACTTTATGTGGTTTCTTTCACCAATAGCTCTCAAGCTACTTCTCAAAAGAGATAAGTACCATCCCTATTGCACAAAAGGGGAAGCAAAAACATTGAGAGATGAAGAACTAGATTCCATAAAGGACTGACAGCAGAACCAGGTGCATATAAATACCTCATCTCCTCTTATCTCATCCTGAGGTGGTTTAGCGCAGGCCAACTTTGATATGAAAGTCCAGAAACTGTTTAGCATGTCATTGAGCCTGAGTAGATGCACACTCCCTCACTGGAGATAGGATCCATCTCCTGGCTCCCTGTCTTAATGCCATGATCACTAGGCTATACTGCCACCACATTTGAGCCTATCTTAAAGGGTTCTTTTAGAATAATCAAAATAAAATAAAATTAAATTAAATTAAAAAAAAATAGGATTTACTTGTGCTTGCCACAGACTAAAAAAGATAGCTGAAAAGAAGACCAAGACATTAGCAATTCTATTATATGCAGCTATTATTTCACAAATACTTGTAATCCAAAATTGATCCATGCATATAACAAGACTTAAATGCATTTCATGATTCCTCAAATAACTTCTCAGGTCACATAGCAAGTGAAAACACGCACCTGAGGGCAACTACAGAGTATCTTTTGTTATATCTTCCTGATGTCTCTGCCTTGTGCTTCGGTACTCTTCACGTTTGTACACTAACTGATGAACACACACCCCATCATAAATAAATACTTCCTTTTCTTGTATAAATAGACTCCAGTAATTCTGCAACTGGCAAGCAAGGAAGACAAGAGAGGCTAACCAGGATTAGCAGAATACCAAAACATCCTCTTTAATTACCTGCTACAATATGTTCATTTATTTTCTTTTCCAAGTAACTTTTTTGCCATTCATGCCTGATTGATCACATAAAGAGGGGGCTGAGACCTAGGACAGCCTATTCATTATCTTAAAGGTTATTATAGTGGGTGCTCTTATGAATCAGATTTTCAACACGAGAGATGTAAGATCATCCACTGCCATTCAGAAAAGCAGTGCTCGAGGAGACCACCTAAGCAAGTGCAATTAATAATGCAAGGTCAGCTTATCTAACTGGTAATAGTCCTGTTAACTTGGAAGTTAATATTAACAGCCTGCAGTAATGGGTCATCTTCATTCCATTCTTATTATGCAGAGATTTCGTTAATTTAGGAGGGTAGCAAGTGTGTAGCATTAATAACAGAATTAAATGGAGGCATGTAAATTGCAAAGAGGTATTTACTGTTAAGTGTTTACAGGAAAGAAAAAAAGTATTTTAGTTCCAGATATCATTTAACAAAAACTGCATATAAGCACCTGAAAAAATTACTTGAATGCAAGGTAATGATTTGGAAGTTGAAATTAAGAATTATTAAACCTCAAAAGTAGGAAAGTAGAAATATTAATCACATTTCCTTTGTCAGGAGTCCTTGTGAGTCTTGCTCTACCACCTACAGTTACATAGTGCCTCTCTGAACTATGTCCAGGTCATTGTGAACATCCTTCATAGATTGTGGCATAGACAGCAGCAAGATGCAAGCAATTTTCCGAGATGCTGAGTTTCTTAGTCTCACGGGCTTAGGCAACGAATAGTTGCTGGGTCATTCTGTGCAGCTAACCTCTCTAGAAATGCTCATAGCAGAACTTCAGGCACTTAATAAACTTTACAGCTGAAAACTGAAGAGCTCTTAGCCCTCTGCTACCCAAGTAGTTTCTGCAGATTGCTGTCATGGACCTTAGTGTATAAATTCTTCCTGGGTTGCTCTTCAAGCATTGCTCTGTAAGATTTTTCCTTTAGAGTCATAGAAGATATAATGTGTTAATAAACAAGCCACTCATATCCAATACAGAGCATTGAAAAAAAAAAAAGTAAATGTATATTGCTGTTCTTCTGTGCTGCTTCTGACACCCTTTACAGAGCTGACATCAGCCATGGGTGCAGTCCATGAGAGAACTTGTGGTCAAGGGGGCTTATATGTATTTTGTGGCTTAATGCTTCTGGTATGTTGTGCCCAGAGTAGTTTTTAGACATTTTCAAACAGATGGGGATGATTTGTCAGAGCTGGGTTTATCCTACTGATTGCACAGCGTGAAAAAATTCTGACTGGGTTAGGGTAAAATGAGTCATCGTTTCCCCAGATCACTTGCCACTGTTGTAAAACTGAAGGACAATTGGTCCTGATTGGCAATTTCTGCTCAAAAAAGACATTTGCTTTGAAGGAGCAAGACTGCTGCAGATAAAAACTTAAGGGTCCATGTAAGAACTGCTTTATTTGAAGAAGCTAGGTCTACATTTTAGTAAATGGGAAATCTCTGTCTATTCCAACAAAACTAAAATGGTTGTCTTCAGGTGATCCTGTGAGACCGGTGGAATAGTCCTGTGGAACTATTCCAGTGCCAGAGAATAAGCACTGGAAAAAATATTTAAGAGGTAAAATTTTTACAATAATACTAGGACTTGGCCAAAATACCCTCTTTGACTTCATGAACAGTGACAAATATTTGTTGAAGAGAAGGAAGGAAACACACTCTGTATGTCTAGGCTTACACCTCTGAATTCATACAGTTTGTGCAAGTCTTACTTGATACCTTCCTACTGCTACTGGTCTATGTCTGCTCTCAGATCAGTACCTTGGAGCAAAAGGTGAAATATGCAAAGAAACCAAGTCCAGGTGAACTATCTGGAGAGAGCCAGAACATGCCTAGGACTAGTCAGAATGGAGTTATGGTAGGAGATACCCATGGACTAAATTCCACTCCCTGCTGTTTCTTCAGAGGGGGAATTAGACTCCCACTGAGACCAAACGGAACGGAAAAAGCTCCTACTTAGACTGCCATTGTTAGCAAGCCCCTGCTCCCGCTCTCTTGCGATGCAAGTTTCTACTTCTCATTCCAGAATAAATTGTGCTGCACTTCCTCTAGTTGTTCAGTCTTTCTCCTTAAGAAACTACAGCTACAGTTCAGTCCTCCCTTTATAAATTAAAATTATGATTTTACATAAATTAAAAAAAAAAAAATCTTGCAATGATTTTCTATCAGCTTTTCTGTCTAATAACAGATGACTCCTCTTATGGTTCCTCTCCTTCATTCTGAAGATATTGGCCGCCAATGTCTTTTTCACGTGGGATTCTGAGAGCAAGATGCAACTCTTATTAATATCATTCTGAAATCAGCGTATTAATATGACACTGCCTTCAAGACAGATCCTACTTTGTGCTGAACTGCAAAACCTTGAAGAAGACTATCATCGCTGTGCATTGCTCTGTTTTCATTCTTCAGTAAATCATTGCTCAGAGAATCATGTTTGGTTGCTTTAAAATGTAAGATTTATTATTTGATCAAGGAATCTATAGAAACCAGGATTTCATATGCATAAATGCATGATTTTTTTGAGCTGTAGCACATCAGCATCTGCACATCAAAAGCAGAACCACGTTGCATTTCTTACCAAAGGGAAAGAAAGAGTCTACTGATATGTTTATGCAACAAATCCACATTTTTCCGTTGCTGTCTTGATTGAAAGAGCACCAGTACTTTAGGCTTAATTTAAGCCTTTGTCTTAAAGTTTCTGGTAAATAATATTGGTCTAGATCATTCCACTGTGTAAACTGTGATCAAATCAAAATGAGGAAAAGCAATTCTGTGTTTTTCTGAAACTAGTGTTTTGTTTGTTTGGGTAGAGTTTTTTTCTCCATTAAACTAGTGATTCCCATCATGGACTCTAGGATCTACATTCATACAAGTCCTCACTGTCCACATGAGGTTTAGGTCCCTCTTAAATATGTTATGGCAGAATGCAGCAGAACAACAACCCCATCCCACTCCATCCCCCCAGGACATCCTGGGTCCTGCATTTATCCTCTAATCAGTGCCATTCTGGACTTAGATTGCTAAGGCCATTTAAAGCTGTAGTTGTTTATAATGGCCTTGGTTACATGGGAACTATTCAAACAATAATTCAGGCCTTAACTGTATTACATTTTTCCAGATAATATCAGGATAATTTACAGTAGGGAAAAAAGAAAAAAAAAGAGATTTAATGTCCTCAGATCCCCATCAAATTGCACACTTGCTCTCACATGGATCTCAATTTTCACAGGATGCAAAATGTGTTAGAGAAAAGTCACAGAAGTTTTCTTGTGTCTGTCTTTTGGGGCTGATATGAGCCATTATTATGATTTATTTGTTATTTGTTGTGCACTGACAGGATGTTTGACTTTTTGCAAACAAGATGGATGATGTTACCATTGTGTGACCTTGCAACCTACACTAGTGACTTAACACAAGGAACCAGGGACCCCAGCATAATGATATGCTTGCAGACTTGGGATACCTCTGAATTATTTGTGTTATTGCTCTAAGACACTTACTAAGTAGGTTTGTGATTAGTACCAATCAGTTTCCAATTACTACTAGTTAGTACCTCAGCTAATGTGGAGGTGGTGCTGTCAGATTGCTAAAATGCTTCTCGCGATTACTTCCTGGGACAAGCTCCTACCTGAGAAGGAGTTAGATTTTTCAGAGGTTTTCTATCAGTAAGTCAAGAAACTGATAAGCTAGCTGGCATGTTGGCGCAATTATATCGTATTTTAAACTATCTTCATTTTTTTTATCATATCATTTTAGCTGATTTTCTTTTTTCTGAAGGATGTAAACATGCATAGCTTATCAGCATGCAGGGTTCGGTATGCTTACTGTGAGAAGAAAGGTCCAAACTGGTAATCACTTCCCTTGCAACAGACCTGTAATGCTCAAATAAGCTGGAGTTGAAATTACTGGGGCTCTGAAAGAATCCTCAGTCTTTGTGGATGGTATGACAAGGTGAAGACCAGAGAGATGAAATATACTCTTCTGTTGTTCAACATCTTATAGTACAGGAGACTCGTGATCGTTCAAAAGGTCTTAGGTACAAGCCTAAAATGAAACATTAAGAAGTTCCCCAATATATCTAAAATATATAAATGAATGTAAAAGAGTTTAAAATAGCTCTTTTATATGATTTGATAATATGCTTGACTACTGAAACTATGGTCACTCTGTTTCTTGCTGACCTTACAAAAGCAAGCCTATTACTTCTTTTCAGTATATAAAAAATGTGCTAAGCAAAATAAGATCTTTCTACCGTGAATGTTATATCCCAGTATTCACAGACCAATACAAGATACAGTTCAAACTTTCTTTGTTGATGTAGCCCACTGAAATTAATGATTGTGCCAGAGAGAAATTGAGGTCAAAACGTG
Source organism: Anseranas semipalmata (assembly GCA_013399115.1). Taxonomy (NCBI): domain Eukaryota; kingdom Metazoa; phylum Chordata; class Aves; order Anseriformes; family Anseranatidae; genus Anseranas; species Anseranas semipalmata. The sequence continues at coordinate 15,644 of VXAA01003104.1, forward strand.
ATCAATGGATAATAAAAAACCACTGTGTTCCACTATAAGCAGTATTTCTCAGGTAGTTTTTCTTCTGCTTAAGGTTGAACATAGTTTCTTCCATTGCAGATAAGCTGCAGAGATGGGAACAAATGCAGTTATGATTTAGTATTGTTTTGATGTTTTCTTTCCTTCTCTTGATATAACTTTGTACAACATCTTCATAACACATGCCTTAAGTGGTTTCTTTTTGCAACAAAATGACCCTTCAAGTTACCATTTCACTGGAAGAACAATTCATCAGGAGTCAGAGCACCAAGATCCCTACATGAAGGGCCAAGACTTTGCATTTGGAAGCTTGATAGTCTAGTGCTGATTTATTCAATAATTGCCTCTTAATATTAAACTCAGCTGACAGCTTTCTATACTATCAATATCAAATAGACATATATAGTTTCAGAGTTTTCAATAGTTTAATCAAATTAAAAAGAAAAAGGGGTTGTTTGATGGAGGCAATGACATGCATAGTGGAGCACCTTAATCTGTATAAACTTGTGCATTTCCAGCTAATCAATTACACAGTACTTCTTCCTTTTTTTCTCTGACTGTTAATGACTGCCGTATTAAATAAAGTCTTAAATAGCTTGCTAGGATGCTCACTGGTCTCTAGCAGGCAGACTGAGTGTCTGCCAGCTCCTTTGCTATTACATCTTAAGGTCTTTAGCTGTCTGAACAGCTGGATGATTGCATATAGCACTGGCAGGCAGCCACTATCCCCTCCAAACCCCAATTAAAACCGCTGTCACAGAGCTAAGAAAGCACAGACTGAAGCTTCATTTTATGCAAAGATCAATGGCAGTCATTTTTTTAAAATGATATAGCACTATAGTTTGGTATATGGATGAACAAATATTTTTCTGTTTGCAACTGTTTAACAAACAGCCAATAATTCTCCCCAACACCTTTGTCATTTGATATTTTGCCAGATAGTTGTCATAAACACTTTTCAGTCCATAGACTGCATGCAGCAGTTTCTTGCACATAACTGATGTTTGGAATTTCAGGTACATTTATTGGCTGGAATCAGAAACAGAGTCCACATGGTTGTTTTTTTTGTTTCTTTGTAGGAAAAGTATAGCTCTCAGGAGGTAAAGAGGCATCTTTAGGGTATGATTCACCCAGCCTATATTAGTATGGGATGATTCACCCTCTGAAAGTGCCTATTGACTTCAGAAGGAGTGCAAATGATTGACTAATCTAGACACCCAAATTTCAAACAGTTAGAGTAAGGTGATTCCCGCTTTTAATATATACTTCTGACAGACAATTATATACCACTGTTAATAGTAGAGCTGTTAGTGGTTACCACAGACACACCATGATATAGCATACCTCTGTACCATATCTGGTTATCCCTCAGCTAATCTTTTATTAGGGCCCAAATTTGACTAAAAAATGCCTTAATCCTGTCTCGATCAATAAAAGTAATATATGGAACCACATCTAAATTTGATGAATAGCAAATATGTATATATGCTTTTGCTTTAACCTTGTCTTTATTTTTTATAAACTCTACTTTCTTATCTGTCCTTGGCACTGCATGAATCATATCCTAACCCAAGTTAACAAAGTTTTATTCAGTGGAAAAATGCTACAGTCTGCATTGTCATTCTCCTTTTGATTGTATAATATTGTGTATGTCTCTATGCCCGAATCACTTCCTTTGGCTCCTCTGGTGCTGGCAAAACTTTAAAGGACCTTAATACTGTTTAATCCGAAGTATCTTTCTTTTACCTAAGCCATTAATATGACATCCTTCAAAAGAATTCAAATAAATCAAAAATTAGCTGTTTTAGAATGCATATTCTCTTTCTTTTCTGAAGTGACTATTTACACAACTTAAAATCCTTTCCATTGCCTTTTACAGGAGGACATACATTCATCTATGACACACTACTTATCAGCAGGTCTTTAAAATCTTCAACTTCACTGCTCTCTAGTAATGGTGTGAATAACTACTGCAGTAATTGTTGCACTGTGCTGATGCCCATATTAAGTCTGCCATTTTGAATCTGCTGTAACTCAAAATAAGCAGAATCAAGCAAGTAGCAGTGAAAGTTCTTTTCTATAAAGTCACTAGTGTGACAGGACACCCTGTTGTGAGGTGACTGTGTCATGGCCTGGGTCAAGAGACAGTAGTAGCCATTTTGTGGGCATTCCAGCATCCCATAGTAACCCAGAATTACCTCCAAATTTTTCCGATATCCCATAGTAAAACAAATTACCTCCACTAGTAATATAGACATATATATCACAAAAAGCAATGAAATACACATATTTTTAATTCTGCCTGTGTTACTTCATTACCTTTTTGTCTCATAAAGCACTAGAATAAGCAATAAAACGTCTAGGAAAAACAAAACAAAACAAACAAACAAACAAAAAGCAAAAAACAACAACCATGCCTCCTACTTGTATATGGACTATGAACATGGCACAGTTTCTGCTTCTCAATAGTAGGTCAGTCTGAGTCATTGAATGCTGCTCTTTTACCCCTTGGAGAGGTCTCATTTTGATTGTCTGCTGTACTTGTTCAGGAAAAGCTCCCCTAATGGTTTCCAGTGCCAAAATGACCTTTATATTGTGTTTATTATCCTGTCTGTCTGGTATAGTACTTACTCTCATCTGTTATATCTTTTATAGTTGTCTGTGTCTTGTGAGAAAGATAAGTTGCTTGCCTTTGAATTTTTTCTTTTAATGCTTTTATTGAGAAACATGCCCTATGAATAAAGTAAACGATGATGTAGTTGTTTGAGATTAGTTATAAACCCCTCCTATAACTATGCATTTTCATATAAATAACCGTGTGGCCAAACCTTCTCCCCAAAATACTTCAAAGCAGTTTTCTGTGCTTCATGTGTGACAAGAGAATGACCCTTCGGAAATGAAAAGTTTAGCCAAGAACGTTATCTGTTTTTCAGTATTAACATATCAGAAGATACCTAATTACAGTGATGAAATGAAAGAAACAGGAAAGCTAGACTGTCACGTGAACAGACTTCAGTGAAGCATCTTTTCTATTCCAAAAAATAGTTTGAGTCACTAGTAAGAAAGGGAAAAAATCTTATTTTTCATTCTATGGAGAAATTTTATCTTTTTCAAGTGTCCTTAAATGCTTAATTGGAATGAAAAATCCAGTGTTAAAAGATTCTTATAGTAGCAACAGTAAAAACTATTTTGATAATATTAGTTTTGATAACATTAATTTAGTTTGTTATTCATTTATATAAGTATTTTTTCTGCTTTTTTTTTTCTATTGTCAGTATAAATAGAAGTATATAATGATATATAACGAAATAAGGGTATACTTGAATCCATCAGATGACTCTAAGAGATTCAAACAGAGATGATCAGTCTATTTCCATGCCAAAACACACTTATTTGTGTCTGCTTAGCATTGATATTGCTTCTGGGCAGAGCAGCGTTTCCCAAACTAGGATCTTATTGGATCGAAATTTGGGAAGGATATTCCACAAGAGCAGGCCTTTAGGGCAGCTTTCTGTTGCTCTTGTTTTTATTCAGACTAAAACCACTGTCAAGAGAAGCAGAAGGGGTAATTCAGACCTTCATCACCAGGTAAACACGAGAGGGCTGGGAAAATAAGAGACAATATGAAAAAAGTATACCAGTTCTTTCAAGTCTCAGGAGAGGGACAAATTTTGGACGAATGTTTCAAGAGTGGGCGTGGGTTGCTGAGCTGAAATGCTTTCTGTTAACCATCTCTAATTTCATTTCCTACCTCACATTGTGATCCAGGAAGTCTGTTCTTCAGCATGAGTCATTTTGTCACATTCCAGATCTGAAATGAATAAAGCTATTAACATTTATGGTGTGTTGCAGTTTTGCCATATCTTGCAAATGTCTATTTTTTGTATCTGTTGTCATTGTCAGGGGTAACAGCTGACAGTGTAAGAATATATGCCTGTTTCCAATATAGAGAAAAATAATAGTACCCTTTACTCACTTCATAATAAGAGCTCTTTCCAGTTTAAGATTGGTTAAAATGTAATTTAATCAAAGCAGGAGCTCAGGAAGAGTGCTTTATTATTGACTACTGCAGTCGAGATGAGCTGCCTATGTTAGCAGAGCCATTCCATAAAGGTTTATGAAAGAAATTTACTTTATGGGATTTTGGCTGGATCCGAGCATCAGAATCTCTTGTGGTCTTTGGATACAACCCATAGGAAAGCCTGGTCCAAGAAGACCTTATAACTGGTGCAACAAAATATGAACTAAGCTAACCTAACTTCTCAGAAGAAATTACCTCAGAAGAAGGATGCAGTCTTAGAAGTAGGAAGCTACATGAAAAGACAAAACCAAACTCAGTCATTTATGATTAAAACCAACCTTCCCAAACATTCCATACTTATATATATATATATATATATACAATCTTATATATAGTCCATATATTTATATATACGTGTGTGTGGTTCCCTTAATTTTCCCTTCGGCAGACTAAAAAGATGATGTTTCTTNACCACGACTCTTTGGGCCCGGCCACCCAGCCAGTTTCTAACCCAACAAAGCGTACGCCAGTCCAAGCCATGAGCAGCCAGTTTCTTCAGGAGAATGCTGTGGGAAACGGTGTCAAAAGCCTTACTGAGGTCAAGGTAGACCACATCCACAGCCTTTCCCTCGTCCACTAAGTGCGTCACCTTGTCATAGAAGGAGATCAGGTTCGTCAAGCAGGACCTGCCTTTCATAAACCCATGCTGACTGGGCCTGATCGCCTGGGTGCCCTGCAAGTGCCACGTGATGACACTCAAGATACTCTGCTCCATGAGCTTCCCCAGCACCGAAGTCAGACTGACAGGCCTATAGTTTCCCGGGTCCTCCCTCTGGCCCTTCTTATAGATGGGTGTCACGTTTGCTAGCTGCCAGTCAACATACATATCACATACATTAATCTATTATAAAAGAAAAATTTGCATAATTGTATTTCTTAGCCAGTTAGAATACTTCTTCATTACAAGCATTCACTTCTCACACAGGGCTGACTCCATGTGTGCATCTTTTTTTTTTTTTTTTAAATCACATCACAGAAAGGTGATGTGTTTTATATGGTCAAATGTTAATGTCAGGCCTCTGTTGTTTTTCCTTTTTAATTCCCCCTTCCCCCCCCCCCTTTGGAGAAAGAGATTGCCTAAACTAAATGGATCCTGTTAAGTATCCAAAGACATGAAAGATGTGATTGACTAATTGGAAAATTAATTACACAAGTGTAGGTAATGTCACTTCTTCACAGCAGTCAAAAGTCAAATAGCTCATACAAAGTTTAGGCATTTCAAAAGCAAGCTGAATACAATTCCTGCTCTCAGATCAAAGAAGAGGTAGATCAAGTTGTTGATATAAGATATAACAAGTTTTTCAATGCTAATGGAGTAATTGATTTTTTTTTTTTTTTTAAATTCAGGCAAGTTTTGCGGGGTTTCTTAATGGCAAGAACAGATAAGTTTATATAGAAGAGACAAGAGGAGGTGAAGACTTTGAGCTGTAGTTAACAGCTTGTTGACCAGAGAAAATGGAGGAATTACTAAAAGAAAAAAGAATGATTAGCTTAAGAAGCAAGTAAGTTCAGTTTTTACTGTGGCAGGACTGAGAGGAGTTGAGAATACTAAAGCAGAAATTCTATTTTTATGTCAAAGAGCAGATGGTCCGTCCAAGCCTAATTGGAAAAAAAGAGGAATCTGCTGCCTTGGTGGGTGACAGGTGAGGACATCATACCACATGCAGATATCCACAGGAGGAGAGCAGAGGCAAAGCACAGTGTTCTACACACTTAATAAACACTCACGTTACTCCTAGGAGTCTCTTAGTGCTGTGTTCACACATTCTGAGTCTTCCTCTGCTCTGTAGTCTCTTTTGGTAATGCTAGATTGATTGAATGACAGAGAAGTTTCATTAACTTACAAAAGTTTGTCTTACCCTAAGGCACTACTGTACAACATTCAGATCTTGCCATAAAAGACTAGTCCTTAATTGTGTAATAAATATAGTAGTCCAAGCTATAAGTACCTGCATCAGCAAGATTAATATTAGAATATTTTGTTTATGCTGTAAAGTCTCATTTCTATACTTTTGGACATAAGAATAGCTTTTTACCCAAGAGAATGTGTCTGCCAAGAGAGCCTAATGTACTGCCAGATGACCAGAGTACAATGCACCTGATACACACCAGAAATGCACCCATATTGCAGAGATACAAATGGTCATAGCAAATGCAATGTAGCAGAGCATCTGGAGTGCCCCATTACAAGTGCATGAATTTTAACGAGTGGTTTTGTTTACAGGGTCAATAACTTATTAGTTTACTTCAGAATTTTGATATTCCATTAAGATCAATACAAAACACTTTCTTTACTTGCCACTTTGTAGGTAACCATGTTAAATACTATCATTGATGAATGATTTTTAATGAAGTATGATTACTTCCTACACCTGTAGATGAATATAGATACCTGTATATGCTATGCTATATATATGTATATATATATGCTATATATATATAGATATTTATATGCTATGCTATATATAGATTAATATAGATACCTGTAGATGAATATAGATACCCTACCTCAGTGAACTTTGCAGAGCCACCTATTGTCAGTGAATTCAACTGATAGAGGGTAATTGGTGCTAGTACTTTCCCAGGGATGCCACTCAGTGTTATACCTGCTTGTCAGTCACACTGTCATGGATGTGGCAAGTGAAAACACAACTTGCAGCTTCTCTGCTGATTTGCCTCATCCCCCTCCTATGGGTCTCATGCTGAATAACCTTATCATCCAAACTGAATGGATAGGGACTTTTCATCACTGTTGACCTCTCTTAGGTGGTCTGTTCCCAGAAGTCTATTACAACTAGTGTGTTATTAAGATAGATTAAGCCTTTACCTTACTGCTACCAAACTGTAAATCTCTAGTCCTAACTATTTTACTTATTAAGCTGTCCTCTGTGGTCTGCTAAATAGAAAACTTCATAAAATGCAAAGCTAATAAGATAGATGAAATCCCTCCCGAGGATTTTTGTGATCTGTCAAAATTCAGCACATGTATAGGACAGATGATAAATATAAATCTATAAAAGGGTTTGAAGAAGAAAAAGAGGTCTATTTATTTAGCAAAGATGGAAATGTTAATAAATTTTGCTGCATGGGAGCATTATCTACCAAGGATGGTTAGGGCTTAGGCTTGCATAACTAAGAGTGATAAATGAGACTCAGCTACAAAATAATTGTTAGGTTATGAATGTCCCTAGAATTCATGTATGGGTTTGACAATATTAAATCTATCTCAATTTCTTATTAAATAATGTATATACATGAGAAGAGAGAGTAAAAGCCCTCACAAAAGTTTTTGAATAAAAGCTATTCTTATTTGTAATCAGTGACAATGATCTCATTGCTTTAACAGAAGTAGCATTCTTAAACTCCACTACCAGTGTTTCATTCAGACACAACTTCCCTCATTCATTCTAAACCTAGGATTTTCTGCACTTGCAGGGTAAGGTTTAGGTTCCTTAATCCTTCAGTTAAAGTGGAAGCAGCAAACAACTATCTATAAGCCCTGTAAGGCCACTAGTGATTTTTTATTGCTATTTCTCCCAGATCTACAGCTATCAATCACTAAGTGGGGTTAACCAAATACTAAACCATAACTAAATACCAACTGCTATTAACTGGACATAACAGGGGAGATGTAGATATCTAGTAAGGCTGTATGAGTTGCTTTATCCACATCCTGCACCTGGGAAGGGGCAACCCTGGCTGTATGTACAGTCTGGATGACGAGACACTGGAGGGAGGGATCTGGGGGTTTTGGTTGATAGCAAGTTGAATATGAGCCAGCAGTGTGCCCTGGCAGCCAGGAGGGCCAACCATACCCTGGGGTGCATCAGGCACGGCATTGCTAGCTGGTCAAGGGAAGTGATTGTCCCGCTCTGCTCTGCGCTGGTGTGGCCTCACCTCAAGTGCTGCGTGCAGTTTTGGGCGCCACAGTACAAAAAGGATGTGAAACTATTGGAGAGTGTCCAGAGAAGAGCTACCAAGATGGTGAAGGGCCTAGAGGGGAAGATGTATGAGGAATGGTTGAGGTTACTTGGTTTGTTCAGCCTGGAAAAGAGGAGGCTGAGGGGAGGCCTCATTGCGGTCTACAGCTTCCTCACGATGGGGAGTGGAGGGCCAGGCGCCGACCTATTCTCTTTAGTGACCAGTGATAGGACCCAAGGTAATGTTGTCAAGCTGTGACAGAGGAGGTTCAGGCTGGACATCAGGAAGAGGTTCTTCACCGAGAGAGTTGTTGCGCAGTGGAAGAGGCTCCCCAGGGACATAGTCACAGCACCAAACCTATTGGAGTTTAAGAAGCGTTTGGACTGTGCTCTTAGTCATATGGTCTGAATTTTTGGGCAGACCTGTGTAGTGCCAGGAGTTGGACTCGATGATCCTTATGGGTCCCTTCCAACTTGAGATATTCTATGATTCTATGTTTCTATGATCCCAACTAGTAATGTAGACATTAAATATTCATTAAGTAGGTCTGTTTAATATTGCCAGGTTTTTTGAAAACTGAGTTTTCTTTAAATGATCCATATGTGCTATTGGGAGTGTGCCAGTCTGTACTTAAAAAAAATTAAACAATTCACCCTTCCCCAACACTTACTGACATTCTTAAGGCAATGCTATTTAACCATTTATCTGGTTTTGAAATAAATGTTTAAACTGCGTCTTTCAGTTCTTGGGGGAATCTGTCCCTTGTTAAGGGTATTATTCTTCTAGTCTAAATGTAAAGCTTTTTCTGATGCAGCTTGGTCTAGTTTTAAAATATTGTGCTTTTTCATGTGCTCTCTTACAGGTGCTTGTTCGTATTGCTAGAGTTGGAGAGGCCCTCATCCTTGGGGGGGGGGGGGGGGGGGTGTTAAACAGGCAGGAAGCATAGTGCCTGCTAATAACACCTCCGAGACTGCAATTTATAATTTTTATGTCTGTTTGACTTAACTTGCTGGACTAGGAGAAGGATCCAAGTCAAATGGTAAATGTCAGTTTGGGAGCCAAGACAGCCTGGATCTCTTTAGAAACATTATAATATTTCCTGGCTCCAAGATGCAATGGGAACTTTGAAGACATGGCATATGCAGAAAGCTTTCTAAGATTTAAATATGTTTCATCCTGCAGTGAGTGAGCTATTTTGTGGTTAATGAAAGTCCATTGGCAGAGAACTGATATTGTAGTCTGTTTGCTGTAGAGTATCACTTTGGCAAATAAAATCCCTTCACAGGACAATCTCCTAGTTAGCCAACCCCATCTTAGAAATCAGTTACTTAATCATCTCTCCTGACCACTGATTTTTAAGATTAAGAGTTGCAACTTCTCTTTTAGTGACAACTGTCATGTCCTATATGAAAAGTTTTTATGTTTGGCATCTCTAGCCTCAATCCATTGTGCTAATAGAGTCAAATTTATCAATTCTTTGTTATTTAACAGCTGTGCTATGGTTCTCTCAAACTCCATTAAGTGAAAGCACATCCATTTGTCAGAACTGGGACTGAGTAAATTAAAAGAGAAAACATAAACAGTAAGCAGCTGAGATCAGAAAAGCTTCAGTCTTTTCTATGCCTTTCTCATGATGTTTAGCCTAGTCACATTTTGTTACGGACTCTAAAAGTGCTTCATTTTCACCTTTGTGTCTCCATGACCTAGAGACAATGGAAACCAGCATCTTGACATTTTTATATTTAAAATTCTTATCACAGGCTGGAAAGGAACATTGTTGCTTCCCCAGTTAATGAACAACGGGACAGAAAATCTGAGAGACTGTAAGCATTGTGACTAACAATGGAAGTAATAGAAATATATATATGTATATATATAACAACTTGGAAAACAGAATGTATTTTCTGTACATTTTGCAGTTGAATTTCAATCCAGTTTATCCAATTCTCTAAATAAATACATTGGTTTGGATCATTATCCGCTTGGGAGAAAGTAATAAAAATACAGCACTAGTTGACTTACAGAAAGGAAAATATTACAAATTATAAACTGAGCACAGCTGGGCAATATCCTGGTGGGAGCAATTATTTCAGCATTATGAAAGACAGGAGATTACAAACTCCGAAGGGAAGGAAAGCAATAACCTTTCTTCACTAGGAAAGTCTTGCTCAGTAAGTCTTGCCTGAGAAATGGGTGGTAACACAGATTGATATATCAAGCTGCAAACACCATAATTAATGTGAATGACATGTCTCTAGACTGCAGGGAATCAGCTGCTGCTAAAGGTGTTTTGTCCTGTAGGAGATGGTAACTGAGATTGGGGCTTTGAATGAATGCTTTGCTCAAGGCATTCAATATCACCTTGGTAAGTACAATTCCCTTGCCATACAGCATTTCACACAACCTCTTTTATGCTTCCAATCATAGCCATCAGAAACTAGAAGTGGTACTGAGGGGAATATATCATATTAATTCAGTCTCATCATCTAAAATCTCACTATACATTTAAATGGGTTCCTGATCTTTAGCAATATAGCCTTGCTATTGTGAATATTTTTTCTTACTTATTTTGTAAATGGTTAAGGAGAATAAAAAAAAAAGTGCAATAAGGAAAACATCATAGACAGTGACGTTACTAATCTAGTTAAATTAGTGTTACTACAAAATTACCATATCAAAAGCCAAGCTTTTCCACATACAGTACTGTCATTTTCTTTCTGTAGTATCTGCTTCCATTGAGTAATAAAGTATCTCAGATTGCCTCAGTAGATGTACTCCAGCAAAATTAAATAGAAGTCTGAGTAGTTAGACTATCTGCAGTCTTTCTCATCTTTTTGATAACCTCTACTGTGACATAGCTTGGATAAGAACTAATTCACTCCTAAGTATATTACATAAAATGAATATACACCTGTGAAAACTTTCCTGGAAATTAAAGTTTTAAAATGGAAAAAAAAACTTTAATCTGGAGAAAAAACAGTACTCTCTCTGATTCATGGATACATACAAATCTCAAATAATTAGAATTTTAAGCAGTATTCTGTATGTAACATACATTCCTCATAAGTCCTGCCAGATAATGAGTTTGGACCCTAGGTAAAGGTCCAATCTACCTGTATTTTGTTTTTGTCTGGAAGCATAAATGTCAAAATATAGTATGTCTGAATGCTCCATGGATAGCCATCCATGTCAAGTATCACCTGTTTTGATACAGGCAATCATTTCCTGCCTAGCAATGCGCTATAATTCAGACATAGACCAACATAAAGTACTTCAAGATCTCCATAGAATCTCAAAAAGTTAGTCTTGCTGAGGAGAGGTACTACTGGTATTTTTGTGTGTGTGCGTAATAATCTAGTGATAAGAGCAAGCAAGCAAGTGAAAGAGTTGATTTATAAGCCCTTTTCACCCTGAGAATGTTTGAGGCAAAAGTTCCCATTCCTCGGGAAAAGGTACTGAACACCAGTTTCTATCTAGGTAGATGCTGTCTGACTGTGCTTCTCAAACTACATGGTCTGCAGAGTCCAGTAATGAGTCATGAGATGACGAGTGGAGTATGGAATATGTATGTACAATATATGGCTGCGACTGCTGTAGGATTTTCATACTTAAAATATAAAATCAGTGATACTGTATACCACCTTTCTCACAGATTTTTTTTTTTTTTTTGATTGCTGCTGCTACCAAGGTAGATGTTTTAGCAGAAATTTTTGACAGTGTTTTGCCTTTAATTCTCACTCCCATGTCCAGTCTTTCTTCACCGCAACCTACCTGTAGCCAGTTCTCAGAAAGCAGATCTAAGCTGCCGGTTAAGCTGCAAGGAGAACCTAGGGAGGGAAGGGATTTCCTACATTTCATTCTCCAATAACAAGTTAGGAGGTGTTACTCCAGGTGAGGAATAACTACTAAACCTGAGGTAGGAGGCTGTTCTTACATACAACTTTACAAAAAGGCTGCACCATATCCTTTGGTTGCTTTTCTTTGGAAGACAGACAAGCAGACTAGCACTTGCTAGCATTCCCTGTGGTTTTCCTGGGTACTTAGGAACTTCCTAGGGATAGGTAGCGACTATTGCCTATTGCCCCAGGGAGTTAAACTTATTCTGCTCCTCTCTGCAGTGCTCCCTGGGGTGGAGCTGGGGGGAAGAAGGAAAACTGGTGGAGGAAGGGGAACTGGTAGAGGAAGGAACGCAGAAGCTTGGACTAGTCCTTTCCATGTTGTCTCGTGTAGTAGGGTTGCTCTTCACAGCTGGGATGTGAAAGAACATCTTTTGGCTTTACTTTTCAAGGGTGAGAAAAAAAAAGTAGCTGCTAGACCTGGTTCATCTTTCACATTCTATTTTATTCATTCATTCCACCCTACTGGAAGAAGGATGAGAGGAAGAAACAGCTGGGACCATACATTCACTTCCTTCCTGTGTTTTGGCATGGCAGGAAAAAAAAACCTTGCTCTTCAACTAGGTTTCAGATTTTGAGAGTGCCTTTGGCAGTCACCAACTTCAACCCTGAAGCCCAGAACAAAATCTTCAATGACTTTCAACTTAGGTTCATGAAAGTGCCCTCAGTTCATGAAGGCACCCTTCGAAGGTGCCCTCAGGTATTCATCCTATACTGGGGGAATAGAGGAATACTGTGGAAGGAAGAAGGAAGCAAACTATTGAATAGAAAAGGGGGAAGAAAAGATCTAAAATGAGTTCAACCCAACTCAGGGGAGAGAAATATATGTCTAACTTAAGTGCACTGAATCTCTCTGAGCTACTCAAAGCTTTGTATTTGGCTCCACTGTCTTCTGTAGTGCTTACTTTAGAAAGACTGGATTATTTCCTGTGTTTCCTGATAATTCAATGCCTAACATATATATTATTTCACTGAAGATAAACACACTGGATCCCACTCTTTCTTATTACTAACTTCTATAAATTTCATGGATCTTATTCATGTTTACATCATGACAATGAACTGAAACAAATTATGACAACAACATTGACTGCAGGTTAACTAGCTTGTGTGCTCCAGAGGAGTGAGTATGGTATGTTACTGAAGATTTTGGAGGTGACTTAAATTTCTCTCTTAATACCATGAAAATAAACACCTTTGTTTTCTGCCAACAGATATGACACTGGTTAGTTGGCTGCCTGACCAAATGTATTGCAATCTAGATTTTTTATTGTATCTTGCGTATTTTGTCTTCCTTTCTTCCTCTCTGCAAATTTTGTAAAGAAGAAACTGGAAAGAGAAGCACGACCTTTTTACCTATTTTATGTTTCCTGGTTTTGCTTTTTTTTTTTTTTTTTTTTTTTTTTTTTTTTTTTTTTTTTTTTCCTTTTTTTTGTTTTTTTTGTTTTTTTTTTTTTTTTTTTTTTTTTCTCTTAGTTGCTGATTAGTCCGCTTTATTTTCAATCCTGCAAACTAAAGGTGAATGTCTGGAAGAGGCAATGTATGCTTTTTCTTTTTCTTGGTGTGGAGACCAGCCACAGAACTGCTTCATAATAACATATGAAAAGTCCTCTAAATCACCTACAGTAACCCAGCAAGCATTAAAAGCAGCAAATTTTCCATTGATCTAACATTATGCTGTTTCCAGAAATTCTTTATACTAGAAATCAGAGGCCAGATGGAATCTAATGGTAGAACTGGCTTCTGTAGAGCAGGGAAGCACTGAATTCCCAGCTCTGTACTGGGCGAACCTGATTACCCATAATCTGTTCATGCCAGGCACTGCTGACACAAGACAACACTATGGGAAGGTAGGAGCTGAGGGAAGAAAATCACTTCCCTGAAGTTGTATGAATCCTAATGAGCAGCTGTATACTTAAAGTTAAGTCTGTCTGGCGGACAGGTGAGTAGCAAAGGCAACATTATCCTAACATAGTCTTCATTATTTTGTGAGAGCCTCTTGCGTGCTTTCAGCTTGGTAATGTGTCTGGTTGGATCTGAACTTCAGTGAGGAGACTTGAATTTCTCTTGGGTAATCATGGGGAAGATATTATAGTTGCTGTAATATGTGTACACTTCAGTGGGTTAAAGACTGCTGAATTACTATTTAAACACTAGCTGGGCTCTTTCTCCATTTTCAAACCAGGCTACAGAATGGAGTGTAGGAACTGAATAGAAGGAGCACTTCAGGGCGAGAAAAGAGAGAGAGAGATTAGGATAATAATGGTTGTGGAAATGAACCTGAATAGCAGGATCCTCAAGTAGCACATATTGAAAATACTGTCAATGGCAATGAAACTAAGAGTAGAAATGTCAGCAAGGAAGATGAGCAGAAAAGAAAGAGGTAAGAAGGGAAGTCGGCTGAAAAAGCATCTGTGGAAAATGTTGCAAACCTTTGATTGGTAAATCCTCTATCTATCGGGCATCAATGAGTAAGGAAATTACTAATGAAACTGCCTTTTTTTTTTTTTTCATACTGAATTGAATTACAATCACAAAGCCTTTATTACTTTGTTTAATGTGAATGTAGCATGTTCCTTTCCAGTTAACTCCACAGAAATCAGCAGGGATCTAAGTCAAATAAAAAAAAAAGAAAAAAGGGATTAAGGGTCTTCACTTATATTGTTACTTACATGTCAGTGATTTTGTTGTTGTTGTTATTTGTTTGTTTGTTTTCACTGAACAGTTATCCCAGGAAATAGAACCTACCGTAGTTGTAACAGTTTTTCATGTGTTCATTCTAAATGCACTTCAATATGCACTGGAGAAAGTTGCTGGCAAACCTCAACCAAGATGCGCTTTTCAGTAGGTGAGACTTAGGTAAACACTGTCTTAGAAAAATCCCCCAATCAGACAGTTATGCAGGTGACCTGAAAGATTTATGCAGAAATCATCTGCACATTAGCTTTTTTCCCTAGAAACTTCTGAGGGGATATAGTCCAGGGAAGTGGACTATAAACTAGAAGAAAAGACTGACAGCAAAAGCCAAGCCAATAACAGAAGAGGGAAAGAAAGCATATCTAATTTCTTGCAGTCCTGAATTAATCTTAATAAAGTTACCGAGATGTGAAATCACTCTACTGATATCTGACTATACTTCCTCCTGGTTTGTCTCATTTCCCTCTCTGTCAGGACTTGTGTTTTCATTTTGTGTTTGTACAGGACTCACAACTGGGTTTCAGATCCTGAGTGTGGGCTTCTAGAGGGTATTGAAAATTTGAATGAAAAATTATCAGTGATAATAATAATAATGGTATTAATAAATAATATTTCAATGTTAGAACACTTAAAGAAATAGTCAGGATGCATTTAAAAGGTACAAAACACTCATTTCTTTCAGACCTGGCTTTTTAGAAGGCCAGCATCCTTAGAGGAGAACAGTAGAGAAGATCAGGTTAGAGTATATTACATGAGCACCTTCCCTCTTTTATCATTCTAGGAACTTCTAAATGCAAAAGAATGCCAAAACCTAAAAACACAAACCCTCAAACAGCACAGCTATAACACAGCTCTCACATGAAAATATATCTATCTGGTGTGTGTAAATATATGCCAAACTATTTCTACAGCAGTATCTCTACCATTTTATGCAACCAAATTTGTGAACTAGTTTTCAAGGGTTCTTGAGTCTGCCTTACTAAATAGAACCTAGCAAATATGTGGGCAGGAAAATCTTAAATAAGTAAACCTGGAATAGCTAAACTTATTTAAACAGTGCTACTCAATGCCTGAGGCCTCGCTTGTAAGCTGTGTAGAAAGATGGTGATCCAGTAACTGGAAAATAAGTAAATTTATTAAAGAAAAGCACTGTGAAGCCCATTCTCTGAGAATATTATAAGTGTTTTCCATTTAGAGATAGTGAAGTTATAATCAGGTGACACTATCTGGAGGAATTAGGGTCTCCACATTTTTAGAATATAAATCCAGACAGAGTCCCTAGGTTGTTTCAGGGACTAAAGCAAAATTTATTTTTCAAGAAAAAAAAAAAACAACTATTGTTTGATTTCTTTGTGTCAATCTTTTGATCTTCTTGTTAGTAGATAAATCCTTCGGTCAGTAACATTGGCCCATGCATCACAGAAACGTATTAACAGTAAACAGCGCCTTCCAGCTCTTCAATCTGGGCACCAGTGAAGGCTGTGATATATAGTATGTAAAGGCAGACACAAAAAATTAAAGAAAGAGAGATGGCCAATCCTTCTTATGACTGATGTTTTATAGCTTCTTTTTCATTTCTCTGCTTGACCTGTGATCTCTCTTTTAAAGTTTCTATCTCTAGACCAAACAAAACCATAATTCATAAACTGTATGGAAGACAGTGCCTTGACTTCAGATATCTAAAAGCCCACTTCCATGTCTCAGATCAGTTAAAATAGATTTTTAATTGTTATTAATTGATTTTTTTAATTCATTTTAATTGAATGTACACATACATGAACACACATGCACAAAAGAATTCTGCATATTGCCTTCCCTTACCTAGCAAACCTGGCACTGTGCAGCTCAATCCTGTTTCATTTTGTACAACATCAGCTGGATCCTCTGGAGCGTAATGCCAGTCAAAGGACCTCCACCTGGATGCAGCAGGGGGTTCACAGCTCAGATACTGTGCCCACCTTGGGTCAACAGCTGGCTGGTTGACTTAGTTGCTGAAGAAATTGATTATTCCTTTTATTCTTTGAAAAGACAGTGGGTAACCTTAGGTTGGGGCCATTATGTTATTTTTAGCTTGGTTTCCTAAGAAAACAAAGACCACAGTGCCTTTCAGTTCCCTGATAATGGCCGCATAGTCCATCTCTAGAGCAGCACTAGTATAGGGACCTGGCTCTCTCAGCAGATTGTATTAATCAACCGCTACGAACATAAAGCTGGTTTTAACTCCCATATTTATAACTTTTCCCCCCACTGTGCTCTGATTGCTTCAGCTTTTTGGCATAACTCAGCATGACCTGCCAGATGGCTTGCTCACAAAGAGAATTTCCTCTATATCTTCAGTCAGCTTCTGAGATTTTTCCCACAACAACCATGTTTTACTTCTGAATATTTCTGGGCCTTTCCTGTTAATTTCCTATGTGTGCAAAAAAACACTGCTAAAATGCACATCTCTTCCTCATTCCTCCTCTCCCCAAACAAAACACAATGCAACATTTTACAGCATTCAGGTTACATAAGCAGATTGCACCGTGGTCTTTTTTGCAGTCAGTCAATATGTGTTTCTTTTTAAAAGACATTGGCAATTAAGGGCTGAGAAAACTTTGCTTACCTCTAAACCTGCTTCTTCAGACAGAATTAAGTCATTTTTTCTAGAAAACTTAAGAAATGATTTGACTTCTGCCAAGATTTCCGCCCGCATTTTCTTACAACTTGCTTCCTTCTTCTTCATTTACTTCTCTTTGAAAAGAGAAGTACCGTCCTTTTGGTTTTGTAAATATTCTTTCATGATTGGAAAGGATGTTTGCAGTTTTTTTGTGAATAGTCTTCTGGGCCACAGGGGATGTATTTGGAAAGCAGTTTTCTTACAGTTAATCTGCATTTTTGAGTTCAGTCTCAAAATATGGATTTTGAAGGTTTTAATATTTTTCTTTTATATATATATATAATAATTTAATATAGCTTATACATGCAACCTTATCATTTTTTCTCAAATTCAGTTTTCAAATATTCACATATGATTAATGTAGAAGTGGTAGCAAGTTATTAAGAAGACAACTGGAAAAGGAAGAGGCAAGAGAGAATTCCTGTCAAGTATCCTAAACTTTCAATGTTTCCATGGTTTAATTCACTAGTATTCCCAAGCTTTCCTATTCCCTGGGTTTCCATTCAGAGCTGCAGTACTTTTTTCTTTCCCCCGGGGGGCAGCGGGGGGGGTGTTGGGTAGAAACTAAATTGGGCTGCTCAGAAACCTTGGAAAGAGCCAAGCAGTTTCTTCTGCTGGCTCTGCTGTCACACCTGATGAAGACAAAAGAAGTTTCCTTTCCTGCTGGAAGGCAGAAAGTACTAGATTATAGTTTTTGACTATAGGAGTAAGCCATCTGAATGTGGTAGAATGAATCATAGAATCATAGAATGGTTTAGGTTGGAAGGGACCTTAAAGATTATCTAGTTCCATCTCCCTGCCATGGGCAGGGACATCTAGAGCAGGCTGCCCAAATCCCCATCCGACCTGGCCTAGAACACTTCCAGGGATGGGGCATCCACAACTTCTCTGGGCAGCCTTTTCCAGTGCCTTACCACCCTCTTAGTAAAGAATTTCTTCCTTATATCTAATCTAAATCTACCCTCTTTTAGTTTAAAGCTGTTACCCCTTGTCTATCACTAGGCTTCCTGATAAAGATTTCCTCCCCATCTTTCCTGCAGGCCCCTTTTAAGAACCAGAAGGCCACTGTAAGGTCTCCCTGGAGCCTTCTTTTCTCCAGACTGAAGAACCCCAACTCTCTCAGCTTCTCTTCACAGGAGAGCTTCTCCTGCCCTCTGATCATTTTTGTGGCCCTCCTCTGGACCCACTCTAACAGGTCCACATCTTTATACTAAGAGCCCCAGAGCTGAACACAGAACTCCAGGTGGGGTCTCATGAGAGTGGAGTAGAAGGGGAGAATCACATCCCTCCACCTGCTAGCCCAGGATATGATTGTCTTTCTGGACTGTAAGCGCACATTACCGGCTAATGTTGAGTTTTTCATTGACCAACACCCTCAAGTCCTTCTCCACAGGGCTGCTGTCAGTCCACTCATTGCCCAGCCCATGTTCATGCTTGGGATTGCCCCTGCCCAGATGCAGGACCTTGCACTTGGCCTTGTTGAACTTCATGATGTTTGCATAGGTCCACCTCTCCAGCCTATCAAGGTCCTTCTGGATGGCATCCCTTCCCTCCAACATGTCAACTGTACCACTCAGCTTGGTGTCATCCACAAACCTGCTGAGAGTGCGCTAAATCCCACAGTCCAAGTTACCAACAAAGATGTTAAATAATACCAGTCCCAGTACAGACCCTTCAGGGACACCACTTGTCACTGGTCTCCACCTGGACATTGAGCTGTTGACCCCAAGTCTTTGAATGTGGCCATTCAGCCAATTCCTTATCTACTGAGTGGTCCATCCATCAAATCTATGTCTCTCCAATTTAGAGACAAGGATGTTGTGTGGGACAATATCAATGATATTAATCTGATGTTGTGACCATGTTGAGCAACATCACGATTGGTAAGGATAACATGAGTGAGGAGCACCTCAAAAAGTCTCTAGAAGATAGCTTTGGAGTCTGATGCTTCTTTGATATGCCTGTAAACTTGCTGGAGCTCTTCTAACATTTCAAATTTGTCAGTGGATATCTTGCAAGTGTATCCTTATTCACTTTCAATTTGGTATTTTGCCATAGATCTCATTGATCTTTCAGAAAATTCACAGTTGATTTTGTTCAGCACCCATTCTTTTTAGAAGAGACAGCACTAAATATTGGGGGAAGGAAGGGATTGAAAACATAATTAATACTTAGATTTAAGTTCTGCAGCTCAACAGCACTGTCTGATTTATCTCCATTTTAGGCAATAATAATAATAATAATAATAATAATAATAATAATAATAATAATTACTATCTAACAACAAATCTATCAAGCAAAAATTGAAGTGGAAATTACTCTTTTAAAAGTAGTAATAATAATGTCTGCCAGTCATAAAGGCTGCTCAAAGTCACAAAACTCTGAGTGAGTTCTTAGTCTTTAACTATTGAAGGACTACTATATGATTTCCAATAACATTTATTCACATATGTTCATTTTTTACTTTATCAAACTACAGTTCTACCTAAATGAACGCACCTTTCCAAAATGAATAATTAAGGGGGGAAAATGAATACCAATTCCAAAACTAAAAATACACCTTAGGGATTACAAATTATAATTACGGATATTCCATCAAAAAATGGTTGCTGTTTTGCCAATATCTTGCTTGGCCCCAGAGGAAGCAAACAGATGTCATAACAAAGACTTTTAAACAGACTGCTTTTACCTGCATGCTGCAGAGTCTGCTGTAAACCTGTTCTAACTGTTGAGCACTCATCCATTGGGTTTCTTTTTTCATGAACATATCTGGAGGCAGAAATAAATAATATGAGACTTCCCTTGCTTCAGGAAGTCCATTGGGAACATAAAGCTTTTGCTTGAGGAACCATGAAAGGTTTCAATGGGGTAAAGGATAATTTTTTTTTTTTTTTTTTCTCTTACACAGGTACAAAACTACTTCTTGGTCTTGCCAATGCCTGATGTATCCCTGGAAAAAACCTCTAGGCTTTATTTATTTGCAGGCTGTATATCAGCTTTCAATAGGAAAATGGTAAATTTTGGATTTAGTGGTCTAAACAATCATATATAAGATAAAAAAATTAGGATAATTCTGTCCACTCAATTCAGAAGTTTTTTTTTTTTCTCTAGAGCCTTCAATTTAGAAACTCATTTTCCAAAATAAAGAAAAACAACAGCTGAAAGCAGTAAATATATCCAGAAGAAACACAATTAGAAAAATGTTAGAAAGGCTGAAAATGATAGAAGTAGTTTTTGTTTTTCATACCTGAAATCTGTGTTGTGAAGGTTTGCTCCTTTCCCCATACATACAACTATTCTTAGCATAGATATAGGTTGTATACACAGATACCCAAATACATATGCACACACAATTCATTTGCAATATTGGTATTAAAGAAAAAAAGTCATTCTCCCTGACCAGTTCTGAAAATTTTGTTTAATCTGTACAACATGTTGCCTGTAAACAAAGCAATAAGAGTAAATAAGATTTAGTGTGGAGGATAGGGTTTGAACTAAAAAGGAGCATACAGAAAAGGTTATGTCTGCATAAGCTTGGCAGACACATTTTTCTGATCTAAAGAAATTCCACACATTAAAATGTGATCCATCACAGAAGCACAGAAAGAAATTATACATATGGCTGCTCTCTGTGTGAATACCCATATTTACATGCGCAAAAGAACAGTCATCTGCTAACAAGAATGCTTGTCATTTGTCATTAATCTGTCTAAAAAGCTTGTATATTTCTAGTATGAGGAGCAAACCTTATCTTGTAAGTTTGGGGACCAACCCTAGAAGAATAAGAGTAAGTTTGGCTTGGAATTAGGTATGAGCCTGTCCTGCCTGAGCTCCGAGCCAAGCAGAAGCTGGGTAGGCAACTTGCTGCAGACCCAACCTTGAAACAATATGTTGTGCTTCTCAGACTTTTCACAAGCTCCAGATATTAACCTTGACTCCAAGCTTGTTTGAAGGATATGCAAGCTGACCTCCTGTCCTCCTGCAAAAGCCCTGGGAAATGATGTCAGATTGTCTGGTATAGACACAATACTAACAGTACTTCTTTGGATCTTTTTCATTGAATTTAATTTAACATGAGCCCCTTCTTGTGTTTACTATGCCAAATAAAGTTCACCAATACATTAAGCAATAGCATCAGAATTGCCACATGTCTTTGGTAAGTACATAAGATTATGTTTGTTCTTCTAATGGCAGCATGACAGATCTGAATTGGTATGCTGGGCTAATTTGTCAAAGGTGTCCTCCAGTTATGTCATATACACCTAGCAAGCTTATAAAAGAATTTCTGGACATTAATAATCAGTCCAGGATATGATCTTGATTTTAGCTAGAACACTTCCATTTCTGTTGTTTCAGTATGCAAGGTATCGGCATTGCTTTCTTATTTTGCATCAGTAGAATGTTTAATAACTAAATAATATTTTTTACCTTTATCAATCAAAAGATTAAGTGTGATCAGACCAATAACTGCTGCTTAAAGAATTTCATTAGTGACCATCTTCCATACTAATAGTTTTTTGTTGTTGTTGTTTGGTTTTTTTTTTTTAGCATAACCATAGGTTTTCCACTGTAGGTGTCACTAACACTATGTTAAATGCATTTTTCCCCCAAAATTATTCATAACCTTTTCTTGTAGCTAAGGAGAAGCCTTTTCTCCATTATTTGGAAATGCTTATAAACACTGCTGCATCTGGATAACACTGTTCCAAGTATACAAAATATGTTTTCATGACCAGTGCTGGGAGATGGTTGTGGTGGTGGTGATGGTGCTGTTAGTTAATGTTTGGATGACACATAAACATCATCAGTAAAAACAACAACAAAAACAACAAAACCCTTCCACTCCATCTAAGAGTGTGACAAATAGAGCCCATATGAAAGAACACTCTAAAAATGGCACTATTCCAATTTTATTTTTGCAGTACCTCATAAATTTGAATCACGATGATCAATTTGTTACCTGCACAGTCACAAATGAGACAAGATAAAAAAAAAGCCTTTTTGCAAGAAAAACCCAATATTTTCCGATATTCTTTATTCAAATATGACATATCATAGCCTGACTCCCTGCAAAAATTCACAAATCATTATTATTGCTCTTACAGTAATCAGTTCCAAGAAAGTGGCACTGAAAAAAAAAATGAGAGGCTTAGTTATAGCAGGAACAAGGGCTAATAAAGTTTCCCCTTGTAGATTTGTTATTGTACTTTACCTTTAATCATGTCTCATATTATTCCTCTTCCTGGCTTCTCTCAAGTTCAGAGAGACAAATCACCACAGACCGATATTTGAGGCCCTCTAACAGATTTTTCTTGTGCTTTAGTGAAAATCTGGAGTTCAGTCTTTAAAGAAAAAGTTATATATTAATCTATTTTGCTGGCAAGTCCAGCTACAGACCTCCACTTGTATCAGTGTTGAATATGTCACTCTGAATCCATGTAGCTTATCTACTAACATAATATATTGCCAGTTCAGGAGAAAAACATTCCAAATGACCCAGCCACCAATCCGTTTAGCATGTAAATGCAAATATTTTGTTCCTCCATCTTATGTCAGCTTTTAGTTGTCCTGTGATTTCATAAATGTAAGCTAATTTCTCTTACAGCTTAATCCTTTCTTGGAATCACTTCATTGACTTTTTCTATAAATTGATCATCTTTCACAGTACTATGGCATTAATTATTATACCTCTTTCTGCCCACTATGTCCAGAAAACAAAACCTCATAGAAGTACTAGTTACAGCTTTCTAATTAAGACGGAATTGAGGATTTAGCCTCATTGTTATGTATGAAAAAGACAGCATGTGTGTTGCTGAGTGCAGAATGAATTTTCTGATCATTTCTATGTAAATCCATTAATTAGTTTATGAGTAAAAAAAATAAAAATACCACCTTTAAGAAATTTAACACCTGCTATACTTTTCCTCTTATATCAGCATCACAGGAGAGATTCTTCAGCATTTCCCTCTTATTAAGTCTCACTAAAATTGTACATGAATTCTTCTCAATCAAGTAATTCGTTTTCTTGTTCTTAATCCCCTTTGACTATGGGTTTACTTGATCTGGCCAGCTGCACAAAACATCTCTTCACCACCGCTGCTGGTATGACAGCGATATCCTCTCCCCTTTCAAAGAACAGGGAGTGCTGTCTTCCCTGATGGCCACTGAGCACCACCCTTTTGGGGAATGACAGAAGGTTGCAGGTTTTTGGATATCACATTTGGGAAGCAGTTTTTTGAGAGGTCAGTGCTGCCTGAGTTTCCCCATGGAGGGTTTTTTATCCCGTTAGAAATGCAGGGCATCACTTACAGAAAGTAACAAGCAGCAAAACGTGACCATCAATATAAATCACTTAGTTTCAGAAACTTGCGACAGCCGAACCACGCAACAAGAAGGCCAGAGTGGAGAGTGAGGACCTGTAGTCTCCTTCAGAGATCGCATTGAGAAGGAGGGGGCAAGAGAAAAGTGAACCAATATACATCACTGGGGGCGGGCAGGGAAGAGGTGCAGGAGGAGCTGGAAATTCACATAAAATGCAAAACAAGTGTTCAGCCTGAGCTGTATGGAAAGAGTCGGGCAGATGAAGGCTCTCCTCTGGTGAGACTGTGCTCCCAGGGTGCTGATTCTGCCTTAGCCCACATGAAGCAGATGGCACCTGGTAGTGCTCCTTCACAGGAAGTTACAGATTTTAAACTACTCATATTTTTATTGAAGACCGAAGACAACTCTGTGTCCTTCGTTCTGAATGATGAGGCACAGAAGTATCATGCCTTCATCTCTTTCAAGCGTTCATCTGGTAGCTTAAAGCACAACTGACCAGGGCATAGCAAGGGCCAGCAGCAGGGCAGGGATGTCCCCCAGTAGCTCCATCTCATTGTGCTTAGAGGTGGTAAGCGGAGCTAGGACAGGGATGGCGACCAGGGCTCACTGCAGACCTGGGACCTCTGGGCATGGCCATAGCGCATGGGTGATTTTGGTCATCATGTACTTCAGCTGGCCTGATCACCTCTGCAGAGGTAAGAGATGTAGGAAAGCTGCTAGTCAATAGTTAGCTCGGTGAGGAAAGAGCAAATAACCAAGGAAAGTTTTGAAAAAAAAAAGAATATCAAGGTATTTACTGCTACGTAATATTGACAAAGACCCACTGGGAAGCTAAATCTGCCAGTCAAACTAATTGGATTTAGCAGCAAATGATGGATTGAAGATGTGTGAAAATAACCATCAGTGTGACTGAAAAATGAAATGCCAAGTAAATTTACAATAGTAGTTGTATCTAGTATATCAGCCTTCTGTCTGCCTAACCTGTGGCAGAGAGCATAAATTATAAATTTGGGGCTCTACTGCTGAGATGGAAACATCAACCACATATAGTCTACAGGTCCTATTTTGAATAAATGTAACTGCTGACATAATTTCTGGTAAAAGCTGCAAAATTGTATATGCCAGAATTAGGTTTGTAGCCAATACTTGTTCTTGTCACAGAAAACATATCACATACAATTAAGTTAAAGTGCTCTGTCAATCAAATAACCTGTTTTTGTGATAGCTCAGAATTTTTTGAGATTTCCTTGCTCCCTCACCATGTTGCTGCATATTTTAATGTGTTCAGAGAAAAGGAATATCTTAGTATCATTATGAAGCTAATTTTATTTCAAAAATGGTAATTATCAATTTTAATGTGGCAACCGTTACACATTTTTATGTTGAATTTCTTGTAGAGGTTCATTAGAGCAGCCCTAATTATTACACTCTCTTTTCATTTTCATCAGAAAACTAAAACGAGAGATGTAATGGTTTCTTTAAGAGAAAAATTGTAGATCAACAATTGTTGAAGTATTAGTCTAAAACAACCCTTTTGGTTCATTCTCTCTGTATACAAGCCAGTAGGCCCTTATTCCTTACTAACAATTCCAGATCAATATAGGTATTGTAACTCGTTTTTTCTGAGTTTCCAACACAATGTTATTTTCAATGTGCCTTCAGTATTATGACTAATCTAGCTTTTAGTACTTATTTTTCCCATCATCATTATTTGACTTTTGACAGCACAAGAAGACTTTTTAGAGTTTGACTTAATTAACCATGTACAACTAAGGATTCAAGCAAGATTTCCAGGCATGTATTTGCTAGAAAAACTCTGAAAGTCCCAGTTTCCATTAAGTTAATATATTTTACTTCCTTCCTTCCTTCCTTCCTTCCTTCCTTCCTTCCTTCCTTTCTTTCTTCCTTTCTTCCTTCCTTTCTTCCTTTCTTCCTTTCTTCCTTCCTTTTTTTTTTTTTTCCCCCCAAGAACTTTTGTATTCCGTTGCAAAAGAAACTTCTCAGATGGCTGGAAGAACACTAAGCTGTTCACTGAACTGTTATACCACAAAATGTTTCTGAATAAAAATGCTATTTCTTACTGGAGAAGTCTTGACTTTCTCATTTCTGATAAGAATCCAACATGTTCTTTTTCACTAAATTTAATAATTTTTGCAGTGTTTACATACTCATTAGCAATTCAAAGTTGCAGATGTTCTTATTCCTTTTTAAAAATACTATCATTGTTAATATGTTCAAGTAGCTATTGTTATATATATCATACATATATTGTGTTTGCTCATGGAAATACAACCAAAAGTCATGTATATTATCATGTAGTCAAAGTTAGGACTGTATGGATACTGTGTAGAACAAATATTCATTTACTATGCATATTATATGTATATGTATATATTTATATGCTGTATAATATACATATTCATACAGTATATAGTATATAGTGTATGTATATTATGTATATGTAGTATAGGTATATACATGCTATGTGTATTTTATGTATATATATACATTTTACTTCAATAGCCATTTATATTTCATTTGTTTCCTGAGATTAGGAAGAGATAGAAGCAACCAAACTGAACCAAACCATCAGCAAAAACAACAGAAGTAAACCATACCTGCTGTCAAGAGCTACTGAATAACTCCAGTTTGGAATTTTGTGCATGGCTTTGCACTTACAAAGCAACAGCAGTGTAGATGAGAGGTACAACTTTTATCTGGAATAGAGTTAGTTTTCTTCCTGGTAGCTTGTATGGTAATATGTTTGGGATTTGTGATGAAAACAATGTTGATAACACATCAATGTTTAGTTGATGCTGAGCAGTGCTTGCACAGAGCCAAGGGCTTTTCTGTTTCTTATGTTTCCCTGCCAGTGAGGAAGCTGGGTGTGCACAAGAAGCTGGAAGGGGACACAGCCAGGACAGGTGACCCAAACAGACCAAAGGGATATCACATAGTGTATGACTTCATGCTCAGCAAAAAGGAGGAGGAAGGAGGGATATTCAGAGTTATGGCATATGTTCTCCTAAGAAACCATTACTTGCAAGGTGGTCATGGCACTGAGCCTGCTGGAGTTGAAGAAGCGTTTAGACAATGCTCTCAGACATATGGCTTGATTTTTTGGTGGTCCTGTGGGGACCCAGGAGTTGGACTCAATGATCCGTGTGAGTCCCTTCCAACTCAGGATATTCTATGATTCTATGATTACGTGTGATGGAGCCTTGCTTTCCTGGAAAAGGCTGAACATCTGCCTGTTGATGGGAAGCAGTGAATGAATTCCTTGTTTTGCTTTGTTCACACAGCTTCTGCTTTCCCTCTTAAACTATCTTTTTCTCATCCCATGAGTTTTCTCACTTTTACCTTCCCAATTCTTTCCTCCCCTCCATCCCAGGGGGGCGGGGCAGGGCATGAGTGAATGGCTGTGTGGTGCTTAGCTGCCTGGCAGGGTTAAACCACAACAAGATGACATTTTGAAGGTGGTCATATATTTACTGATTATAGCGTGTACATAGTATTTGAATGTCACAATTTATATAGTAGTTACTGACCACATCACCAATTGACAGTGAATGAAATGCTACAAGGAAGAAAAAAACAGCCAAGGCACTGCTCTTGAATTTAGTTCCTTATGATGCTGTATCAGGTCTAATGGCACTCTGATGGCACCTGAATGGTGAGCTGTTATTGCCTGTGTCAGACCCACAGTTCACTTAATGGATATGAAAGCAGCAATGACAGTAATGAATGCTTCAAGAAAATAATTCTAGGCCACAGGCTATGTTGTCACCAAAATTACTGCCAGGTCAGCTGCTGCTGTGTAAGGTGTCAGGATAGTCAAATGTCAAAGGCAGCCATAAAGGAGCAGCTATTCTTGCACTTGTCTCTGCTCTTCTGCTTCTCCACATGCTCTGAAAGAATTTAAGAACATATTCTACTCATCTTGGAATGAGTTCATCTAAATTTTTCTTGTCATGCATCAGACAGTTTTTCCTCTTCTTGAATGGTCAGATTTTGGAACTGCAATGAGATCAGAAAGAGAGACAGTAAACCACAGGCAAATGTGGTTTATATTTAGTGGGACAGATGGTCTCAATTACCATATCTTGTTTCTTGAACACTATATTCTACACTTACTCTGTTAGACACTTTGTATATTTCTAGTGAGAAAATTAGATAGATTTTATTTATTTATTTTTTCATCTTTGTTTTAATAAAGAACTTTAAATGATTTTGTTGGAAGAAAGCCAATATGGAACAAAAGTGTTTTCCCAGACAAGAGATGGAAAATATGGCAGTGACGCAATCCGGTGTGCTACTGTTACTGAATAAAGTTTAAATATTAATTTAAACAGATTCTGGTGATTCCATAGTCAAACCACTTGAGATTTTGACTAACACCTTGTTGTAGCAAGGTCTGACCGTTGTAAGAAATTTTCATTTTCCTCTAGACACTTCAAAATTTTGTAGGGATTAGGAAACTCTAATAGACTGCAGAACAATAACTAATAGTTTCAGAAAAGCCATTTCTGAGCTTCATCTGTGTGTATGTGTCTGTATTTTATATAACACTGTTTTTGCCAAAGCATTTTGACTGAGTCTAGCCCACAAAGAATTATATTAGGATTGCATTTATTAGCATTAGGTTGTAAGTCTTTACTATAAAAGTTCAAAACAATAGTATTGGTTCCTGGGTATGGCAAGGCTCTACTCCAATGCAAATTGAAGCCAGTTGTGATTTGCAAGTACATATGTGGTATCATGGTTCTTCTTGTTCTAATTCACTCAACATTGCCTCATTTAGAAGAATAAAACATTTTATGTATTTATTCAAATACAAAGCTATTACTACAGAATTGTAATTTTCAAATAACAAGAAATGTAGGTGATCATGAGGTGATCTATTTAGGGAAGTCTATTATCAGAAAAAAGAATTATGCAAAAGTCATTAAAGACCTTTTTTTAAGCAAATTCATAGATCAATTTGCAAAAGAAACATATTTCTGACTGTGGCTTTGATTTTGGCTGCTTTTTTTTTTTCATCAAAACTAACGTCATTTTCTTCTTTCAATTAAATTTAATAAATGCAAAATACCATAAATCTTTTTTTTTTTTTTTTTGTGGTAATAATTAATGTTTTATCTTTCAATTTTCATCTTGTTTTCAGTCATGAACAATGATGCACCTAAATTCATCAAAGGGAACAGAAAGTAAAATAATTCTAATTGTTAATTTTAAAACATAAAAATTATGCTAGGATGTGAAAGAGTTCTATCACTGAAAAGTAAATATCTCAGAAGTCCTCAATGCCAGAAAATCTCACAAAATATTCATAAAAATATTTGCAATGTTCCATTATTAATAATCACCTCTTATTTTTTTAGGTCTTGAAATCTCCTCTCTCTTTTCTTATTTGTATCATTAGGAGTTGAATGTTGTGGTATTTCCCAGTGTGCCAGATGGCTGGAAAAATGAAGATGCAATCACCTCTTCAAAAATTTACATAAAAATGAATGCACAAACTGAAATCAAATTAGAATTAAAGGAAAAAAGAAAAACCTATAACCTTGATGAACATGAAAAAATGAGAAGTGAAAGAGGTGGTGAAAAGAAACAGCAAGTGATATAAGGGGAACTGTAAAAAGTCTACTATTTAGATTACAACAATTCAAGAATTCTTCTGTTCTTATTTAGGTTGTGAAATTTGCTGTCCCCTGTGGAGGTATAGAACAGAGCCTGAGATATAGATGTGGGCTTATTCCTGAGATACAATCCTCCAGTTAAAAAAATGAAGGAAACAAGTATTCTGCTGCTTTTCCTTCCATTTGTTATTAATTAGTTATTAAGCTATGGTTCTGACCTTCCCCACGTTTATTGTAATACATGTTTTACAGAACTTGTCTTCATTTTGAATTAATTGAATAGAATAATTTGCAAGGACACAAGGCACCTAACCGGAGCTCTGTTCTACTATAGTTTAGTAGTATTCAATATTTAATAGCTTCTGCTTTTCAGAAGTTTTCTTCAGAGGATGAAGATGAGAGCTCAGGGAATCAAACAGAATATAGAAGCTCTTGGCTTCAAACTACACAGTCAGAAAAATCCACTGACTGTAATTATTAGTAGTCATTATTGCTGAACATTTGAGGACTCTTCATGAGATGAACAAAATAATAACTAAAGGCCAAATCTGAGTAAATGCTTATTATTGCTGCTCTTATTACATAATTAAACACAGAAAGTATAGCTGGTTGTATACAACTCAAAATACTATTCGAGTATGGAAGACTTACTTTGAAGTAACTTTTCTCAATTCTTTGCATTTTATTGATGATCAAATGTAGTACAACTATTCTCATCTCAAAGTTGGCTCTCTGAACTGAGAGGACCAGGATTCTTTATGGATCTGATAGTTATTTGCTTGTGGCACCTAAAACTTGAATCTAAAGCAGATCTCAGCTTAACCATATACATATACACACACACATATATATATATTTTAAGAAAAATCCCTTCTATCCTTCACCTCATTATTAGAGGTAGTTCTTAAGGTGCTGCAGAGTTGTATGGTGACGGTAGTTTGCTAAAGGTTATGTTGCTTCTGCTGTGCTGTATTTTGCACATGCATAAAATGAGATGACTGCAACTTCCAGTCAATTGATGTTCAACGTAGTAGCAACCCTTTAAAAAGTTTAGTTTAACAGTTACAAACTTTCACTTGAAATATGGCATTTTTGTGCCACCATGTAGAAAGTTCACAGCAACTGTTGAAAACAGTAAGAAAATTACGTGTATATAATTTTAAAACTTCAGCTTCATTTGACAGATCCGTACTTCAGTATTCAACCCTCCCTTCCTTCCTTCCTTCCTTCCTTCCTTCCTTCCTTCCTTCCTTCCTTCCTTCCTTCCTTCCTTCCTTCCTTCCTTCCTTNTCCGTCCTTCAGTCTTCATCCCTTCTTTCCTTCCTTCCTTCCTTCCTTTTCTTTCTATATCCCTCTGTTTTTCGCTCAGTCTCTCTCTCTCTTTCCCTCGTTCTCTGTCTTTTTCTTTCTTTTCCTTTCTTTCAGTAGACAACACACTGAATTCATAGGGTAGTTCTAGATCTGACACTTATCCATTGCATAGCTCTTCTTCAATTGTGTGTTTGGCAATTGCTCACGCTCAGCCTTGGAAGTGGGAGATATTGTGTGAGAGCAAATAAATGTAAGCTAGGAAATGAAGGTTATCCTTCATGGCTTTTAAAATATATGTAATGGAATCTCTATCTTCCCACTGGACAGCCAACATCTCATTTAGAGGAAAAAAATCCCCCAAATGCTACATTTGAACCATCATAAAGGAAGCAGAAACTGGACTTACAGCAGTTAACTGATCAGTGGTTCATCAAGTCTAAATTTGGCTTTCAGAGAGGCTAGCATATATATTTCAGAAGAATGCCAAAGGGAATCATTTTTAATGTACTTATCATAGCTCTTTTTCACCACTTTCTGAGATGGGTTTGTGCCCAGAAGCTTTATGTGTATTTTACTTCATGTTTAAGTTCATTGGCAAATAAAGTGAATTATTTGGTAGTCATATAAATGTCCAATATATATTTTCCATACAGAGAAACCACATAATCTGTAATTTGTGAGAATGAATGGACATAATATACTAAAAGATTACATTTTATTTCTGTAAGTATTTTCTTCAGTCTCATTAAATCTCTCTTACCTTTTTCCTTAGAAAGTAAAAAATAAATAAAATAAAATGAATATTAAGAAGATTCTATTACTAATGACCATAATATATTCAAATCAGCATCTCCAGAGACACATCTAGACTAGGACTAAGATGACCTCCAGGATGATATATTGTTCTCATCGCACCTGGAGGTCCTGATGTGAGCCATAAGGGAAGCCTTAGAGCCGTAGTTCATCAGACATACCCAAGTCTGTCATAATGCCTTTCCCTATGATTTTTCTTATATGTTAGAATTAGCTTACTAGTCTGTTATCTTTCTAGCTAAGCTGCTCGAATACAATTTTATCGATTTGTTGAAGGTCAATTTCATTATCGCTTGATTTATCTTTAAAACAAATTCTATTTTTGACAGTGCTTGAATTCTTTAATTGATCTTGTGCTCTTCTTCTTGATTTCTTTTCTTGCTCAATGGTGTTACCATGTAGAACTTTTTCTTCTGAGAGTTATTTCATAATTTGTAAAGAGGCAAAAGTTAAGCAGTCAAATGCCTGTTTGACATGTGAGCTCAAATGCTAAATCCTCTGCTATCAGTGGTAAGCAGTTAGGCTCACAAGTGAGTCAGGAGCACAGTTAAATAGGATTCCAGCCAGCCGAGTGGAATTGCTTATTGAAGTAGTTACTCAGATAGAGGAATAAAGATCAAATGCTGTCCCATAATGAAGAGTATCAGGATACATTTCTGACTGGATAATAAGTTTTCAGAAGTGATTTATGCTTTCTCAATGGACTTTTATATATTTTACTGCCTGGACTGATGTGTATGAGACATCTTCCACAAAACGGAAAGTGGAAGGATATGGTCTCAGTTGTTTTTGATCACTCCTTAAAGGGTACTGAAATGCATATTCGTAATGAGGCAGTTAATTCCTCCCGAAACTGTAAAATGCCTATCTGTGCTCTTAAAAATAAATTTTAATATGTGGGTTACAATAGTTGGTACAATCAAGAGCATTGTGAAAAACAAGTTGAGAAACATCAACTATCCATGCATAACTGAGCTTCCCTATATCTAACATTGACAAAACCCAGGACAGCAACACATAAGAAGAAAATCCAGATTAACAGCTGGAACTTCCTTCTTCATTTTTTTCTGTCACTTTTTTACTATCTGATGAACATTTATTTTGAGACCCTGCCAACCAAATAGTCCTTTTACTTGTCAAGATGGACCTGTGTTCCTACAAGCTCCTCTCCTTTCCCTTCTGTGGTTCAAACTATCATCCTGTTTTTATTCTGCTTTAAAATTTTCCCTTATAATTTGGCTTTTCTTCCTCTGCCTCTGTCTCTTAATATACTGCTGGTTTTTTGATCAACAAATTATTATGCAATTATCCTTGCTTCGCCTTGTACTTCTTCCCCTTTTCCATCATGAAATATATTGAACACGTTGCCAGTTTGCTTTCCTGAACTTGCTGTTCTGAATGCTTTACAAGTCTGGTTTTCACAGACTTTGCCTCCCTGCCCCCAGTAACATTATTCGCGTAAGGGTTATTAATTCTGTCTTTGCTGTCCTTGATCTTCTCTCTAAGTCTTTTGTCAATGTGGAACATATGATCCTGCACTCACTTGCTGTTCTTTGGTAGCTACAATCATAATTTCATTGTATCACTGGCTAGTAGTTCTCCAGGGTTTCTCTTCTCATGGGTATGCCACAGTTTTACCTCTGGCAACACAAGTTTGATCTCCTATCTTCAATGCAATGAAATTACCTGCAGGATACTGCTTATTTTGGGGAAAAACAGCATCCATTTTTGTTTTGCTTCCACTGAAAAACTTACTTTCATCAAAGATTTACATATTTATAAAAGATTTCTTTCTGAATTTTGAAGGAAAAAAACAACCTTTAAACAGAGGCTGGTTAACAGGAAAGTTCAGGTAATATTACTTCACTGGGTCTGGTTGGCATGGAGTTAATTTTCTTCATAGCAGCCTGTATGTTGCTCTGTTTTAGATCTGTGACCAAAACAGTGTTGATACACCCATATTTTAGATATTGCTGAACAGTCCTTGCACAATGTCAAGGATTTCTCTGTTCCTCACTCTGTAGGCTGGGGCTCGACAAGAGTTTGGAAGGGGACATAGCAGAGACAGCTGACCTGAACTGACCGAAGAGATATTCCATAGCATATAGCACTGTGTTCGACAGTAAAAGTGGGAGGGGGACAGGGGGAGTTTTTCCAAGGTAGCAGTTGCCTGGAGACTGGCCGGGCATCATTCTGCTGGTGGGAGGTGATGAGTGATTGCCTTTGCATCACTTGTTATTTTTTGTTTTTGTTTTTGTTTTCTCTTTGAATTACTAAAATGTTTTTATCTTGACCTATGAATTTTTCTAGCTTTTACTCTTCTGATTGTCTCCCCCAACCTGGAGTGAACAAATGACTGGAAGGGGGCTTAACTGCTGACCAGGGTCAACACATCACAGTCCTTTTTTGGCACCCAACATGGAGCATGGGAAGTTCAAGATAACAAATTTTAATAACAATAAGATTTGATGAGAGTGTGCTAGACTGAATTTAAGGTTGTTATACCTTTTTAACTTGGCAAGCTCTTACTCACTGCTGCTAGTTGCAATGTTGACTTGCTCATTCTTGATACTGGTTTATTTGTTCCCTCACCTGCTCTAAGGTGTGCTCCCTCTCTTGCTGTACATCAAACTTCAGGGCTTGTTAATGGCTGCTTTTGGCTTTCCTAGTTTGTTAGGCTGTTTATTTTTATTATTTATTTTATTTTATTTTATTTTATTTTATTTTATTTTATTTTATTTTATTTTATTTTATTTTATTTTATTTTATTTTGTGTCTGGGAGATCTATGATAAAGGCACTGGCCTTGAGCCCAATCTGGTATTTGGACCCTGCATTGCTGCTGTCTCCATACTCCAGGAACCATCTTATGAAGAAATTAACAATCACACCTTTCTCTTCTTTTCCTCCAGGAGCCACTTTGGTGGGTGAAATTAGGAATGGCATACCCCACTTCTCCAGAAATATGTTTTCTTCCTCATTAAAATGGCTATTCAGTTTTTTCAACATCCTAAGATGCTCATAGTGGTGTGTGTTGTGAATCTGATTTTGGCTTTTCTTAAGGTTAACCAGCTGGTTGGAATGCTAAATAGGGATGTTCCCTGAGGTAGCTGAGTTGTGGGTGGCAAAGTGCATGGTAGAATTTAAGCAATTTTCACCTCCTGGGTTTTCACACAGGTGCACATTCGTGTTGAAGGGACACAGTACTTGAAGAAAGGATGCCTTGCCTAAGAGACACAACTTCTCACATTGTGCTGGGGCCTATTGAGTCTCTCTTCAGCACCCTCAAGGGGGCAAGAGGATCTCTAGATCTAAGGACATACAAACAGATGCTGTGGTTAAGCCCGAGGCCTCGACTGTAACAGTTGCTCCTATATTCAAGAAACAGTGAGAGCAGAAGTCAACTCATTTAGTAAGACAAGAAGAAGTTCCTCTTAAGAGGGAGAAAAAGGAAGAATGAAAATGGGCAACATGTTCTGCAGCAGAAAAGTCACAAGAACAGGAGAAGAAAGAGGCAGAAGTCATAAATGAGTTGGAAACCACCCAGTCCCTGTCCCTGAGTGAGCTGTGAGGTATAAGGAAAGGTTACAACTGTCATCCAGGCAAGGAAATTGTCACCTGCTCCGACGCTGAGATGTCCCAACAGCCCAGGAATCCTCAAAGAGACCATGGACAGGCCAGAAGACAGGGATTTTGGACCATTGCTTGAGGAGGTAGCTTATACTGAATAGGCCCCTCTGTATAATAAATTACCAGAAAATGAGAAGCAATATACTCTTTACTGTTGGGTCCCTTTATCTAGTGGGAAACCATCAAAAGTGGGAAGCCTCTGTGTAGAGTCCCACATGACAAGTCATGGAAACTATTGAAGAAAAAGATTAACTGAGTCAGTCTGCAGAAGTGAAAGTCATCCAGCTGACCGGATATTTATGAAGAAAAGTAGCCAGTACTCCATCTCTGTACTGACTTATGGCAAGTGCCCTGTGGGAGAGCTACAGCAATGTGAATATACCAACTGGCAGTGCAGAGGTAAACCCATCTTCCCTACTTGAGTAGGGAACCTTGTTGTAAAGGTATGTCATGTAGGTGCTTACATGCCCATGAGCCATGCCACTGAAGAACACCTAAACAACAAACAGATAGACCAAGCTGTTAGAATTGAAATGACTTAGGTGGACCTGGACTGGGTGAGATATTCATAGCTCGGTGAGTCTATGACACATCAGGACATCCAGGAAGAGATGCAATGTACAGATGGGTTTGTGCTTGAGGGGTGGACTTGACCATTGACACCATCACACAGGTTATACATGAATGTGAAGCATGTATCATAATTGAGCAAGCAAAGAGGGTAAAGGTTCTCTGGCATGAAGGATGGTGTCTGAGATACCAGCACAGGGAGGCCTGACAGGTTGATTATATCATACTGCCAGGTATATGCCTAGCCAAGCACCAAGTGCTTACAGTGGTGGAGGTGACTAATGTATGGTTAGAACTGTCTGGTAGAGAAAATGTACGTTACACCTTCCCCAGGGAAAAGGCAAACTAATGGGATTGCTTTTACTGAGGGACCTGGGTGCATTTGGTAGGTAATGTGTAAGGCCGGGGAAATCTGATGTGTACCACAAGATTTAACCTTGGGTGAATATAAGCCATAATTTCGTAGAATCATAGAATCATCTAGATTGGAAAAGACCTTCAAGATCACCAAGTCCAACTGTTGACCTGACCTACCAAGTCCCATCACTAAACCATGTACCTTAGTCCACATCCACACATGCGTTAAACACCTCCACGGATGGGGACTCCACCACTTTCCTGGGCAGCCTGTTCTAATGCTTAACTACCCTCTCCATGAAGAAATTCTTCTTAATGTCCAGTCTAAATGTCCTCTGGCACAACCTGAGACTGTTAATTTGATGCCAATATTGTATGAAGTCATAGTTTTATGTCAAAATTGCCACAACAGGAGCTACCCAAAGCAATGGAGAATGAACCTCAAAAGGAACTGGACAAGTGCAGCAGTGATCCAACCTGAGATGGTTTTGGCACCCAACAATCCAGCACAATGATCTGTTCCTCCTGTCCTGAATGACCATTGTAACAGATGGAGCCCAAGTCACGGACTAAATGAACTGAATGGACATTTGCAGGGAGATGGCCAATAGACTGAGGGAATGTTATTTGTGGATATGTCAAAGGACAGAGGACAGGAAGGGGTGGGTGTTGGTTGATGAGAATTCATTGAATACTGTAGGACATGAGCATGGTGCAAATGGTATGGAACAAGAAGGGGTAGAGATTGTCCCAGGTCTGGGTGGCATGGATTTAAATTTCTTCATAGCAGCCTGTGTTTTAGATTTGTGACCAAAACAGAGTGGATAACAGACCAATGTTTTAGCTATTGCTGAACAGTGCTTGCACAGCATCAAGGCCTTCTCTAGGTGGTGGAATTTTCCCGAGGTATCGGTTGCTCAGAGACTGGCTGGGCATCGGCCTGCTAGTAGGAGGTGGTGAGCGACTGCCTTTGTGCCACTTCTTTTTGTGTGTGTTTTTCTTTTTCCCATTTTTTTTCCCCGTTCACCTACTAAACTGTCTTTATCTTGATCCATGGGTTTTTCTTGCCTTTGCCCTCTGATTCTCTCACCCATCCTGCTGAGAGGGGGAATGAATGTAAGGCTGGGTGGTGGCTTAGCTTCTGGCTAGGGTCCATCCACCACAATTACAAACAGCTGAAAACCAAATTCCAGAAAGGAAACTGTTGGCTAGTACCTTCTATAAGAAGAGATGTGTCATCAGCACATGTCATGATGTAGCAGTGGTGTTACTTCATTTCCATGTAGTCCATCCCATATTTTTCCTGATATGTTGATCTGTGAACAAACCGGGACTAAAACCAAACATTTGTTTTGCTTGTGGATTACTATATAGCTAAATTTTGTCATATATAAAGTAATAAAAATAATTCCATACAAAATTAGCACTGCTAATGAACATGGCATTGAAAATATACCAAGGAAGAAAAAGAAAAAGAAAAAGAAAAAGAAAAAGAAAAAGAAAAAGAAAAAGAAAAAGAAAAAGAAAAAGAAAAAAAGGTTAAGAATGAGCACTGACATTTCAAAATAAATGCTTCAATTTGGGTCAAATAAATCTTCCTCTTGCCTAATAGATCTTGTAATTCTGGATTTTCTGTTTTTGTGTGTGTGGCCCCCCGGAAAAAATTTATTTCCAAGTAAACTGACTTGGTAAGTTATCTGTTTGGGTCTGGTGGGGTGTTACAATCTTCAGCATATTATGAGGTACATACTTCCCCAGAGATGGCAATCCAAAATACCCATATTGAAACCCATCAGAGGCAAAGTCCTAAAAAAGGCCATCAATGTATTTTTTAAAGCAGTGCAAAATAGATTTTTTTTTTCCTCATGGAATAAAACAAAATATTTTGACTGAAATTCAATTAATGAGATACAAACTTTTTCTTATTTTCCTGATACAATTTCTTTAAACCAGTAAAATTGAATTTTCCAACATTTTTTAACAGTCAGAAATAGCATTTCCTATGAGAAGGTATTACCAATGGAAAACTTTAAGCAAACTTTTATTCAGATCCTTGACCAGGATCACAGGGCAAACTTTAATCCTTTAAATAATCAAACTGTTCATATTTTAGATATGAAAATAACAGCCTTACATTACTAAACTAAGTTATATTTTTATGATTTTCAATGATACTTTACACTCCTGTACCATCATGTGTAAACATTAGATTGGAATAAAGTTCAGGAATAGTAATGTTCACTAATTAAAAACACTTCATATTAGGTGATGTTATTGCTCATATTACAAAATTTTATGTCAAAAGAAAAATGTTAGCAAGTACTTCATTACAGAATTCATATCTCTGCTATTGGGGTTAAATACAACAAAATTTTACTGGGTTCAGTTAGGTTTTGTGGACAAAATGTAGTAGCTTTTTTGATGTTCTTGTACCATTTTCTGTGATTTCTCCATCTACACTAAAAGCTAACAATAGAATACGGGAGTGTTTCTCGTTTTCATTTTGCCTCTAATCTGTATTTGAATCCATTGGGGTACTCTTTGATCAGTTGTCTGTTCTTTTTACAATAGTAGCATCTGGGCTTCTTTGATCTTGCCAAATTGTTTTTATTTTTTATAGCACTCTTTAAAGATATAATTAAAAAAGAGAAGCAGACCATACAGCCTTAAAAAAAAAAGTTATCCTTGAACAATGATAGCAAGAATTGCTCATGACTTCCTCCCTGATATTCACTGGTAGGGTTTTATACAAGATTTCTTGCCCCATCTTGTTAAGAAAGGTTAGCTCTGCTTTTCTTATTTTGCAACAGCCTCATAGTCATGTCCAAAAGGCCCATGGCTGCCTCCAAGCTACCTTTTGAAGAAACTTTGCATTTTGAAGAGGATTGTTAACACAAGCTAGGAGCCTCCTTTCAGAATCATTCTTCTCTAACATGTAAGTTATCGTAGCTTTCTATTTGGAAATCCCTTTCACCTTGGAAAAGGCAAGTCATAGAAAATCATATTGGAATATCATGCTAAAAGCATGTTGACAGAAGAACAGTAGCTGTAGTTAAGATGCTGCCTGGGCTGCTAGTATCTCTTGAGCTGTAATGTTGGCAGATTTGTCACTTGTTAGTACTGCTTATTCTCTGAATGCCTAAGGCACACAGGAAAGTTGGTCCCATGTTGATACAGGGGGCATAATCTGTAGCGAAAGAGAACATTTTCAATTACAGGCAACATCTCAAATTTTATAGGCAAAACAGTTATTTTCAAATTTGCTCCACATAGAGAATATGTAGTTATTCGTATGACATACTTTCAGAAGATTCAGAAATATATTTTATGCTCGCTATTATTCTCTTGAAATTCCCTGTCTACATGTTATGCATGCATAACTGCTATACAATTTGTGTTTTCATTTGCTCTAGCTAAACAACGTCTGTTACAGTTTTCTTCCTCTCTTTTGGCTGGACTTCACAGCTAAGAAGGAAATTAACAGCAGCTACAAGATTATTTAGAAACTATGTGGAAGCCAATTTTCTCTCTTAACTTAGTAGCAGGAACATTTTCTTCCTCAATCCTCTTTCATTATTCTGCTAATATAGTTCGAAATACTCGCTCCTCTTAAACAGTTTAATCTTGGATTGCTCAGCATCCTAGCATGCAAAAAAGCTGCTTTTAACTATTTTTTCCAAAACTTACAATAAAAGAAAAATGGAAAGCAGTCTAGAGGCTTAAATTGTAGTCTACAGGCTTAAGTAATAGTGCAGTCTGAACTAAAAGAAGGACTTAAAGCTCTCTCAGAAAAAAAAAAAAAAAAAAGAATGATACACATCAGTAGCCAAATTCTAATATTTTTTTTAAAAAGGACAACTTTCAAAGCTTGCATGACTGCAAATCCTAATTATCCAAAAACATAGGATATGTCTATCTGGTTTTAAATGTGTTTCCTGAAACTGTAGTTACTTCAAACTGAATACAGCACCAGAGCATGCCTGAGCAATTCCAGTAACTTATTCGGAAAATAAATGTGAGAACTCCAGTAACTTATTCAGAAAAGAAATGTGAGAATTATCAATAAAACTGTGGTTCTTATTTATCTGCAGCATTTAGGGGGTGGCCTATGACATGAAGAAAACTAGTTATAACTGCAGGGGGCAAAAGAAGCAATGTCTGAGAGCTTGTTTCTAGAATCTGGAATTTGCTAGACTCTGATGATGTTTATTCTACCTCATTATTTCTACAGGGCACCTTCTAAGATATTTTCTTTTATTGTTACAGGCTTTGTGCAAACAGTGAGAGACACTGCACAGCTTACATACTTTCTCATTTAAATAGATAACAAAAGCAACAAAGACAATAATTTTGCTAAGTTCACAG
Organism: Anseranas semipalmata; assembly: GCA_013399115.1. Classification (NCBI taxonomy): domain Eukaryota; kingdom Metazoa; phylum Chordata; class Aves; order Anseriformes; family Anseranatidae; genus Anseranas; species Anseranas semipalmata. Next base: position 55,921 of record VXAA01003104.1, read on the forward strand.
AGCAAGCCAGAGCACTGAACAGAACCTCTCTTCTCTGGTTGCTTTACAACTGCCCTACTCTTTTGAGGCATCACACATCATTTTGTTTAAGCATATTTTTTATGTTTTTTTTTTTTTTTTTGAACAAACTGTGTAATTTCCTAATTTGGTGAGACACAGCACAGGTTGGCCTGTAAGAAGCAGCTGCAAACACATTGACTCTATTCTTCCTTGCTGTAAAATGGATGAAATGAGGAAACTTCAGAGACCATGATTTAGCCAAGACTACATCATAAAACAGCCTAGGCACTTCTCCTTGTAAGAGGAAAACAGTTTCTATTCTAGCACATCTCCAGCAAACAAAAGCAGATCTGTCTTCAGCCATAGGGTAAATCAAAGCTAAAACAAAGCCTAACCACAGTGTTTTGAACATTCATAGTACTCTCGTAGGTAAGACAAAAGGAGGCCTGGTAGCAGAAGTAGCAACATCACCCACATCTTGGGATTTCTGTGTGTGGCCTTTTATGTCTGTCCCATGGAGTAACTCCAAATGTGGAGTGACTGTCCTTCAGCAATACCTGTTTCTGATACTTGTGTGAAATAAGTGTGTAGATGAACATTACCAGCAGCATGACCTCCATTTCCAGCTAAGGGTGTAGGAGCTGAGCGAAAGGATCAAGCATCCTTACACCATGGGGTTGTAAAGTAGATTGCCTTAAATGAGTGAAGTGAAGGAAGGCCCTAAAATTGTGCTGAGACGCTACAAGAGTAGAGTTTAGATATGGATGGGCAAAGAAAACAGGCCTGAATTAGAAATCCAAAAGTGGAAAATAGAAATGAGAATATACTGAGCTGGGCAACTGCAAGTCAGAAGAGATCAACTAGAACATGCATCCTGATGACAACTGAATAAACCACAAGCACTGTCACTTCTCCAGTTCTGTTCCACATAGAGAATGAAAAATTCTGAAAGCTATTACTTGATTTTCTTGGATGGTATGGGTTTCAGATTTCTGGATGACTTGTGTAGATGAGAAGAAATGCCATGATGGAGTTTTTGTTTGCTTGCTTTTACCAGACTTAGTAAATAATGAATGCACATACACAAACACAAATATACATGCATGCCTTCAGGTGAGGCCACAGTAAATTAATATTGTTGCAAAGGAAATTATTCCAAAGGCCTAAATTCAAAAATGAGGAAATGCTGGAATAGATGTATAAATACTGTACAAATTTCATTCACACTCTCTACATGTAAACATTTTGTACAACAGTAAATAGTGTGCAATCATGAAATTAAAGGTTGTTTCATAATATTAAGGTAATCATAAGGGAGTAAAATTAAAGTTGCATGGACAGTCTTTCAGACATATCAACACAGAATACTTTACCATTACAGTCTGCATAATTTATATTTTTATTAAGTAATATTGCATGTATTAGTTCATTAATTAAATTTTTGTTCAGTAGTGCAACATATATTAGTAAAACAACTGCAGCATCAAGCTCTTTTGTTAAAAATGCTTGTATGATTTATATTGAAAAAATCATTTGCATCTTTGATTTCCCAACTGCACAATTTTTAGTTACATTCATTTTTTTCTTTTTCTTTTTCTTTTCCTTTTCCTTTTCCTTTTTCCTTTTCTTTTCCTTTTCCTTTCTGCTTCTGCTTTTTTTTTTAACAATGTAACTTTTTGGAATAAGCCACAAAAGTTGGAGGAACATTGCAAAACAGTTTCATGTTACAGCATATTTTGGATACGACAGTGTCAAAAATGTCAGCATATTCTGCTGATAATAGTAAGCAAACATAGTAAGAGTACATGTTGCTGTTCAGGCATATCTGTTGACCCTTGTATCTACTTAGAAACCTGACCCTTGTATCCATTTAGAAACCTTTTAGAAGCTCTACAACATGTCTGAAATATGTAATTCCTGAGTTGTCATGCGTTGAACTAATATTTTTAAGTAAAGTAACAAACCTACCTGTCTTGCAGGGTATATGCTGTACTTGAATTCAAGCCTACCTTCTTATACTTTTTCCTCATGCATCGCTTCTCTTTCTCCCCAGCTGACAAAAAGATAGCATTTGGCTCTCCCTGTACCTTTGTTGCTCCATCATCACCTTTTCCAAAATTCCGAAATGGCATTTGGAGCAGCCTTTTGTTTTCTTATTCTTTAATATCAGCAGTGACAAACTGAAACTTACCTCAGCAGTGGCAAGAAGTGAAAAGTAATTACTTCCACAGAAAATTAAATTAAATTCTGTTTCTCTTTTTAGAAGTATAATATCTTGCTGTTTGCTGCCATTTTTCTCCACTGATAGATGACTATAGATGATTTTTTCACTACCCAGTTAGCTATCTTTAAGTTTAGATCATGTTGGTTGGTAAAAAGGAGAGTTAATTAAAATTTTCTTTAGAAATTAAAGGTCTAACATGACCTAATGGTAATTCTAACTGCCAGTTTCCTTATAGTTAATACAGCTCATCTGCCCTGTCAGACTGTAGCAGTCCACAGTAATGCGGTTTGTCTTTCACAAGCCCAAAACAATATATGATGGTAAGGCACATTCATTATCAATCAAGCATGTAGAAATTAAGGCTGAGGCACAGGAAACTAGGTTTCAGAGTCGTGTCAGCAGGATAATTTAATTGGGAACAGAGCATAAATTAAGACCAAGGCAACTAAAAGCCAAAAATTCTGTTCATAATAAAAACAGCAGACTGATGTTTCCTGAAATACTTAAGTACCATATTCTCCCTTGGTGCCTGCTATCATTATTGGAGCACAGATGGTGAAAACACGTACTGTTCAAATTTACTATGTTCATTCACAAGGTGTTAGATAAGAAAACAGTGTTAGTCTAAACATTATAGCTTCACTTATTCTCTTTTTCACCATTGTTTTTCATTTTTCATTAGTAGGCTAAATAAATCTGGATTTGCAGTTATGTTGCAGAATGTTCCATATACTTTCTAATGATGGAAAGTGCATGATGGTTGGTTTGCAGACACTACAGTCTATTACAGAACAAGGTAATTAAAATTACAAACTTTAAAAACACATGTAATTTACTCAATGATTCCTAATGCCCTCTCCAGAGTCATTACAGCCATTGTGTAAGCATGTTATTATAGGGTTATTAGATGTGATCTTTACTTGATCATCTCAAATTACTCTTCACTGACATGTCGAGTTTGATCTTGCAAAGTTCCCTCACTGAAAACGTTTGGTGACTCACCGTTTTCACAGATGCTAATAGCTACAAAAGAGACTCAGGGTCCAAGTTAACAATAATGGTACAGTATCTTTTTATCAATCTTCTAGGAGATGGATAAGTGGTATATTAACAAATATTTCAGGTGACATGAAATGATAGACCTAAAAAGACAAGCCAAGAGTAATAAAACATAACTTTATCTTATTTTTGTAAAACAAACTATAAGAACAGCTAGACAGAAAGTCAAATAACATTCCATAATAACAACAACTAAGGGTCCTGAAGCAAAGCTTTTAAACTTGCACTTAGCATACCATGGTGTCATGGTTTAAGCCCAGAAGGGGGCTAAATACCACACAACCAAAACCTTGACATATGGACAGATTTTAAGTGCTTAGTACCAACAGAAGACGCTATTTGTATTCAAATATGAACTGGAAGTTAATTGAAGGCACATGTATTTGGAATCCTCATTACAATAATCTTTTTCTAAGTTTATATTACACTAGGTAGCAGGCAAGTTTTCAACCCCTATTATGTTCTGCTGAACTTAATGCCTCATTCTCTCCCTGGTTTGTGTGTGTGTGTATGTGTGTGTGGGTATATCCTAATCTTCTGCTCTTTCTTCTTCTGCCTACTCTTCATTTTCATCTCCTTCGAACTTATAAGCTATTAATTGGGAAGCATTAGCTTAGGTTTGAATTCAATTATAGTCTTTCTCTTTCTACGCTAAATACTGACAAATACTTTGACACCAATTCAGCTTTTGTCTTCCTCTTCAGAAATTTCACTTTTTTTCCCCCCTCAAACTGAATAAGGTTATTTTTTTAATCAGATCTTGTCTGCTTTTCTCTTAAAATTTTCTTGTTATATGCTGTCTAATTTACATATCTGCTATTCAATTTTTACAGCCTTTTACAGTTTATAAAGACTTCATAGAGATTTTCTAATCAAAATGAGAAAAGTTCATAAGAAAAAGGTAATGGAGCCTGATTTCACATTTAACCATTGCTACAGTTGTACCATCTACTTTTCTTTGGATGTGTACTTTACTATACCATCAACACACTGAAATCCAGTCCTGGGCATAGGCTAGCTGGCTGCAGAAACCTATAGATGTACATTGCATCTTGAAATAGAGTCAGTTTGCCTATTGCATTCCTTCTCCAGTATTTGCAAAATAATATTCATCTGTAAGACAGTCCCTAAACACAAGGATGTGTGGTGCATCTAGTCCAGTTCAACATCCCCAGCAGTGGCCAGTGAGAGTAGCTGATGCAGGATTACAGAACAAAGCAAACATACCGTCACACTTTCCTAGTGTACTCTCCCAGCTTGCGGCTTGAAGCTGAGCTAGCTGTGGTAGCTTTGTGTTTATGAGCATCTCCCTTCTGAGAATTTTTTTTCAAAGGTGCTTTTAGTATACAAATCTTCTTGACATTCATAACATCCTTGGCAAGGTGTTCCACAATCTACTTATGCACAATGCTTAAAATTTCTTTTGTCTTTAGTGGATCTCCGACATCATTCAGTTTACTTTTCCAGTTTCAGAATTATAAAAACAGCTTGCATTAAATATGCAACAGTTTCATAACCGTTTTCTTCCAGTCGCTACTGTTTTTATGACTCTCTTTTGTAACTCTCACAAACATCCTTTCTCCAAATTGTAGAATTCTTAACTATCAAGTTGCCCTTTGCTCCACCTCTTTAGCCCTTCTCTACACATTTTCTGATTCTATTGTATGTGGTTTCTTGTATACCAGATGCAGGCACACCACAGGTTTGTGCAGAAGCTTAATGGTATTTTTATTTTGTTCCTCAAAGCTTTCTTAAAAATCTTAGATGTTCTTTAGAATACTGAGAAATGAATGCAGGCCAAGTTTAGATTTCCTGTAAACCAAATGGAGCTCTGAATTTGACTTACTGCATGTCTAAAATATAGCATAGCCTAATTTGTAATATATAGCAAAATACATATTTTAGGAAATGTCATTTTTAATTTCAGGCAAAAACTATACATCATAGGTATTGACTACTTTCACGTTTCCACTTTCTTAATTGAAAATGTCCACTTAGCTTCTTTCTTCCTTCAGACTACTTTAGATATTCTAGAAAATAAAATGGGAAACCCATGAGATGCAGAGAAGCACACCTGCAGTAACAGACAGATATTCATTAATTATGTGAGGCAGATTGATGAGGAGTTAGCATGCACTCATGGACATTTGTTACAGCAGAATTCAGATTTACTTGAGTTACTTGGCAAATCGGTTCAGTTTTGGCAAATGTGTATAAATAAATCCATTACAGCAGAAGTGCCCACTCACAAACATTGCACACCATATTATGGGAACATCGTCAATACCACATTTGTCGTTGTTTCCCACATTCTTCTGTAACGGGCATCCTATTCATTTGGAAGCACAAGCAAGAGGAGCTGCTAAATTATATTCTCAACTTTTACCATAGTTTATCAACAGGGAGACTCTGGGACCATGGAAGGCTCCACAGATTTTCCTTCAGATGCACCAGACTTTGTAGCTAGAATGCAGCTTTATTATTCCAATAACCCTGATGTGTTTTTGATAAATAGAAGCTTTGTTCTGTATTGTCTGTGGCTTGTATCCTTCCTTTCTCAGTCTCATGAGCAGCAGGTGAGAGAAAAGAGGTCACTGAAGCCCCTTAATTACAGAGTTGGAACTGCACCGCTTTCATGCTTCCAAAATAGCAAGGTTTACATAAAAACATTAGCAGTATGAAATTACAGAATGTTGGAAACAACTAGCATGACAAAGATTCAGTAAAGGTAAACAACAACTACATTTAGAGAACTTTACACATGCACAAAATGTTAGACTGCAAACAATTCTGTAATTAACCACAGAAATAATCCCTCTTTTAATGGTAATGTTGCCCCAAAATCAAGTCTTTTGGGAACAAGACATCTTGAAAAAACATAGATTACTGTTACTTGCATTGTACTACTGCTGCTCATTCTTACTGTACCAAAATGTTCCTCTGTGGAGCTTCCTGTCTCTCATGGAAACCCACAGCAGCACAATTCTTTGCTAAGTCAGACCCTAGCAATGTTGGACTTGAAAGAACTAAAGCCACAACAACAACAAAACCTTAAGGAAAAGTACCTTTTTTTTTTCTTTGCTTCTTAGGTCAAAGTAACGTAAATCCTTACAAGTTTCAGATCAACCCTGTAGCACAACATCACAGCAAATCAAAGAAAAACATGAAATTTCATAACGTGATGACATTGCTCAAAAACTGAAATCAATATAAGTTGGGTATATTTTTGAATATCAAATGAATACAAACTAGATAAATTTTGCTTTTAAACTGTAATGAAAGAAATCAATGGAATTGAACTTGGATGTTGAGGCACTCTACCCCTGTGATTAACTTTTGAACATCTCCCTTGGCATACTGCTAATAGGAACTGTTCATCTGCAGTTGTTGCTGTTGTAAAAGAGCAAGTGGAGATCCTGGATACTGTGGTAATTAGAAATCCTATGGCATTTATTAAAAGTTTAGGAGCATTAATGTCAGAGCTCCATTCAAATTCCCATTTAGATGATTATCATTAGCTCAGTTTTGGCCTTTTGCTGTTTCAGCTGTCTGTCATATTCCTCTTTTAACCTTACTAAAGACTGGCAGGATCATTCCTCTTGTGATCCAGTCCCTGGTCAGGTGCTGCATGCATAAAACTTGCAAAAGCCATTGGTGCATCTTTTAGTAGGAAAGGTTGAGTCAGGATTTTCAGTCTTCACTTTTTAGAATTCCTGCCTTCAAGCTTCCTTGGAGATTGTCCTCTAGAAAGGTAAGCATTTAGCACTGATAGCCTGGCTGGTGTCTCACGGCCCCCAAACCCTGTGACAGTACTTCACGTGCCTGCAGCACAGCAATGTAGCCACCTTCTGTCCCTGTGTGCAGCTGATGAGGGAGGAGGTAGCCTCCGACCACTCCTCAGTGTTTAGTGTGGTGGCTTCCCTGTATCCTGTGACTCGGTAGAGCTGCCATCTGATATCAGATACACGCATGGCATCTGACTCTGGCTGCACCCCAACAGGCGGGGTATGTGCCGTCTCCATATGGCTGCACGCCATCTTCACACCAGTGAGCTGTGTGCTGCATGCCTGCCACTGCTGCAGCACTGAACCAACCAAGCACAGGGTGTGCTTAGCAGTATCAGTTACATTTTAGAGATATAAAGAAACATCCCAGACGTCCAAGCAAATAAACATCACCCTGCTACTGTCAAGCAGCCAAACCGTCCTGGTTTTGGCTGAGATAGTGTTAATTTTCTACATAGTGGCAGGTATGTTGCCGTGTTTTGGATTTAGGAGAAAATTAATGCTGATAACACACCAATGTTTTAGTTGTTGCAGAGCAGTGCTTGCACAGAGCCAAGGACTTTTCAGCTTCTTGTGCTGCCCTGCCAGCGAGGAGGCTGAGGGTGCACAAGGAGCTGGGAGGGGACACAGCCAGGACAGCTGGCCCAAACTGGCCAAAGGGATGTCCCACACCGTATGGCATCATGTTCAGCAATAACAGCTGGGGGAGTCAGCCAGGGGCTGCAGCTGCTGCTCAGGGATGAGTTGAGCATTGGTCAGTGCGTGGTGAGTAATTGCATTGTGCATCACTTCTTTTGTATATAATTATAATAATAATTATTATTATTTCCCCTCCTTTTCTGTCCTCTTAAACTGTCTTTATCGGAACCAATGAGTTTTACCTTTTTTCTGATTCTCTCCACCATCGCACGGGGGGTAGTGAGCAAACAGCTGTGTGGTGCTTACCTGCCTGCCAGGTTAAATCACAACGTGAGGCATGAAGGGTTGAGATAATGACAGATCTGATCAGAGTGTGTTAAAACAAGATTTGTTATAAGCATTATATGAGTTTAGCAGTTGCTGGTCACAATACTAATTTATTCATTCACATTGTGAATTTATTCACTCACAATGCTGTTTTATGTGCTTTCAGGGTTGTTTTTCTTAATTCCTTTCTTTTTGTTCATCATGTCTGGGGGCTGGCCTAAGTTTGTTTATGGTTTTGCCAGTTTGTATATAGCATGCACTCATATTACACTGATTGTGAACTTAATCTGGTATTTGTACTCAGTATGGCCATCATTTTTGCACTTCAGGAACCTTACCATGGAAACTATTAACAAGTACATTCTCTACTCCAGGCGAGTTAAAATAGTTTTTGAAACTCTTGAATATTCTTGGGATGTTCAATCTATCATGATCCTATTGCTATGTCTCTTACATATGTTTTTGATTCTCTCTAAGGTTAGACAACTATTTAAGAGTACCACCCAGAGATCTGCCCAGAGGCAGCATGATTATCTGGTTATTATGGTGTGGCAGGATATGGCCAGGTATCTATCATGTCACCTCCGATGGTTTTGGAATTCACCCCTGAACAAATGAAGAATTGTAAAAAGCTGATAGAATGTTTTAAAAAGGTATGCCCCAATCCCGGTAATGCCAGAGATTTGCAGCTCACCACACTGTGCTGGGGTATGGCCTTCACCTATCAAACAATATTCAACACTATTTAGCACTTTCAAGAAAATGCATCTGGATCTGATCCAACCCCGTGACAGGCACTGCAGATGAACCAGAGAACCAACCCGCAATTGCAATGCATCAGTTGTTTTGTATATATTATTATTACTCCTATTATTAATTTTCCCTTCATTGTCTGTCCTATTAAACTGCCGTTATCTCAGCCCATGAGTTTTACCTTTTTTCCAATTCTCTTCTCCATCCCACTGAGGTGGGGAGTGAGTGAACGGCTGTGTGGTGCTTAGATGCATGCTGGGTTAAACCACAACACAAACATAGATAAAATCTACCTTTTCCTGGACTTCAAGAGCAGCTGGCAGTTACTGCCACTGTCTCCTTAGAGGATGCAGTCTGATCTTGCACATTGACTTTCACAAATAATCAGGAACTTCTAAAAGTGAGATCAGCAGTAACAATTAAAAAGGAGTCATGCAAGTTTGCTGTTTATGTTTTATTCACACACACACACAAAGTACATTCCAAAATCATCCCTAGACTACTATTGTCTTTAATACAAAAAATGTAGCTAGCTGCATTTTCAGGTTTTGAGTACTGCAGACTTCTGTCATCATCTCGAGTAAACAATTTCTCTATTTTGTTGAAAGAAGCTGAAGGCATTTTCCATCATACGAAGAACTGCAATATTGAGCATATTGCTTTGGGATAGCCTTCAAGTTGCTGCAGCTCTGCTTCAAGCTGAGAGTGCCAAACTACTCGTGACTCATTGCAGAAGCTGGAGAAAAGAAAAACATCAGTGCTGTGTCTCAGCTTTTTCAGAGACAGACATCTGCTTTGGAGAATCAGCTAAAAATTGGGGCTTATACAATGAGAAAACCATTCCATCCTCCCCCCAAGGCAGCAAGAAGCTCCCTGCTCTTTTGTCTCAAGATGCTGCTGTTTTTTCCAAGTGGAGTCTTTCTTCAGCAACTGCTTTATTCCTGGCTGTGGAAGAGCTTTCCTAGGTTTACTGTTTTACACTGAAGTAAGGAGCTCTGTGTCAATACATACATGATATTCCATTTATAAGCATGAAATCAAGATCCACATTTTCCCAGAAGCTGCATCGCCGATCGTCATTCTCAGATTGCTAAATATTATTCCACACAGAACATATGAAATGTCAAAGGTGTGGAGGACACATTAGCTAACTAAAGAACTAAAATAACATTATCTTGATTCTGTCTGGGGTATCTTTGAAACCGCCAGCCAGCATTATCTTTTTAGAGGTTTATGAAGGTTTTATTTAAAAGAGTAATTCCAGGTCTCTTGATGTGTTTAGATGAATATATAATACCTTTTTGTAAGAAATACTTTATCAAATGCAAGTAATTAGGTTTAATGGAGAAGAAAGTGAATGAACAGTAATAGTCTGTAATACAGCGGAAATCAGTCCACATCATCTCATACGCACTCTATCCCTTAACCAAACTGCGAGCAACCTCTGTTCAGCAGTAATGTAATCCATTACCTGAAAGATTCCACTTCAGACCAGCCCCAACACAAACAAGCACCCTGGCTGCAGGCAGGGAACCATCAAAGTGTAACCTGGCGACACAAATATGGTCCCTCACGAGGAGCAACAGGGATGTGGGACCTTCCTGAATGAGGCTCAGGGGAAGGAGATCACAGAACTGATCTGGCACCATCTGAGCAGAGCCTGAGCCTGCATGGGGCTTTAAGCGTGTCAGCAGGACGTTTGGGAGGGCTCCCTGGGTCAGAGTAGGATCCAGCTTGTGAGTTTACATCAGATGGTAGAGGAATTTTTTTTTAACTCCTGTTGGATGGCCAAGAGAAAACTAGGCCTGGGTTCTTCCCATCACTTGGGAATATTTAACTTATTATTTCTTTTTTTAACAGGTATTACGGGATAAAGAGGATGGTAATATCACACATCCTTTGGACATGGCATGGCTAGAAGGCTGCATGATAGAAAATATTTTTTGATAAATACCACATGACTCAAAGTCTAGTGACTGTCCTATCGTACAATGAAATACACACTCCACCATGAGGCAAACAGCACAGGGCTGATGGAAGGGCAAAGGAATTTATTTTGGGGATCTCTGGACATTATTTGACCTCAGGCAGCTTCACTGTGCAGGTCTCTAGCTGTACTCCACATCCTGCAGCACCAGGTGATGAATATCAGGATATATGAGCTACATGATATTTCTTAATTTCTTTAACTGAATCATAACATGAAGAAATTGTTTTGGGAACAGCCACTTACCTGAATTACATATACTTATAAAATTAGGTATTATATTATTTAAACACAGATACCTGTAGATGCATTAGTGAGACAAAATTAAATGCATAAAGAAATAATCTTTGCTACAACTCCACACCTCTCTGTTGCATATTTTTGGATACTGCTTTGGTAATTAAAAACTTTATGAGCAGTTCATTGCAGAATAGTAAAAATGTGTTAAAATCCATCAGCACAGATTGAATATATTCATGAAATATTTCTTTGGTACAATAATGAAACTCACTTCACTATTTTTCCCCTTCTTTTAGTGAGAAATTATTCCATTGGAAAGACAGAATAAATTGAGCAAATTGTGAATAAAATGGAGTATAAATGAAAACAGTTATTTTAAACCAAGTCATGCAAGCTTTTTATTTATGCAGCAACTTTCATCTATTAAAAATACTGTGCCGTTCTTAACTCTTAGGGAAAAATCCCAGCTATATAGTAGATGTGAGTTGGATAAACTTATGCTCCCAAAGAAGTATCTGGGAAGCTGCTATCGTAAATTCTAGTGCTACTAAAAAGATCTAATTTAGGGAAATAAGAAACCTACACAATAGAATTCAATGACTTTTTTTTTTTTTTATGTAGTTCATTTCTTTCACTGCTGATTTCATGCACATTTTATAAGTCAACTTCTTCTTCTCTTGCTTAAGAGCAGGCCACAGTACATGGATAAGAAAGTGTTCCTCGGAGAGTGTAAAGGTAAAATATGATGGTTCTTAATAGGAACACAAAAAAACAGACCTAGAAAGGAGGGAAGGTCACTCGGTCAAAGACATTGCTGTTTGCACTCTGAACGTTTGAAAAAAATCAAACAATTTGAACAAATTTCCTCAGATTTTAGTAAGTAGCCATGGTCTTGTTAGAAACAGTGCCAATTGCTGTGTACGTCAGAACCATAAGATACATAAAATTAAGCTATGAAAGCCAATTACAAAGTCTTAAATGTCAACCACTTTGTTTTCCTTGGAACTCAGGATCATGTGTAGAATAAACTTGAAATTATGCTGACAAATTCCTTTGGAAATATTTTTCCAGCAACCTGCAATGCCATATTTGTTCTTCATTATATGTTACATAGCCATTAAAATGAAAATTAGAAGCTCAAATGGCAAACTAATCTATCATGGCAATTTGGTATATGATATTTGAAACCAGATGAGCACAGACCAACAGTACTATAAATATATTATTACTAAGGTCAATTATAATTAATAAGAAAACCAGGTGAATAAAGAAATACTGGCCTTTCCATCTACTGAGGATACTTTCTTTTTAAAATAAAACTGATTAACTATGTAGTTTTGTTTTTCTTCCTGGGTTCCTTTCTATCTCCACATTAGTTCTGAGGGACTGCACACCTTTACCTTACACATTAATTTGTAGCCTTCCTTCTCAGTGTTTCAGAAGGGCTTCTTCTTTCCCAGTCACGACATCTTTCCTAGCTGGGGCAGTGTGTCTCTGTTTGGGTACACATTGTACCTTCTGGCAGAGCTGGTGAACCCATTGGTCTGCATATGACACAGAAAAGTTAAACCTGGAAAGTGTGGGTACATCTGTATGGAGATTTGCCACCTCAGGTCTAGCTGTCTTGTATCTTTCTTTCCATGATGTCAAACATCTGGAAGCATTCAGTGTTCACAGCTCTCATTTACTGATGGGTTGTACCTGATTCCTGGACAGACTATGCAATATGCTTACTATAAGGGGAAAAAATTAAAACAGTGTTGGAAGTGGAAGACCAAGAGGTAGTACTGTATCTAGAGGTGACCACCTTCTTTGAACATCTATATCGTTTGGGGATAAGTTTTGAGTATGAGTGCTGGTCTCCAACACCAGCCACAGTGGAAGCCACACTGGAAGGTGAGAGGCTACCTCCAGCTCCAGGAGCTCAGCCAGAGCTGCCCGGGACAGGGAGGCTCAGAGAGGTGTTCAGCGCCCACCCCCACCACGCTGGCATGTGTGCAGCCTCCCCTTTGCATCAGGTAACAGAAATCATCCCACATTCCCTCATCCTGCTTCTTGCACTGGCCATTAGCAAGCAGGTACAACAGGTATGGACAAGATTAACAAATGGGTACTTGTCCATGTTTTATATAAGAACATTTACCATCTACTTATTGTATAAGTCAGACTGAAGCATTTTCTTTCTTAAACCAATCTAAATCTTCTGTGCGTTTATGCAGTCCCTGAAACAGTGCAGACATTAAACAGAAAGAAGAAGATTTAAAACCAGGAGTGCCCTGTTGTTCATTGCATCTTGGTGGACATCTGCACATTAATGTGGATACGAATTGTTAATAAGATGAAACCTTTGGAGAAATTGCCATGTGTGGACCTCCTACCCTAAAAGATGTAAGGAAAAAGGTGTGCCTAGAAATCTAGAATTAAGTTTCATTTTTGGCTTCAATACATAGTATAGATCCAGAGCCGTTACTCTGTTTAGCTGCTTTGAGCATGCTTTAGAAGGCAGGATACAACCTGTTTTTCAAATTTCATGACAACTCAGAACATTTCTTTGTGTCAGATTGGGTGATGTATTCTCTGCATACTAAGCTGTCCATATACTATGCAAAACCAAACTTGAATAAAAAATGTAATTGGAAAAAAAATGAAAAACTCAATTCTTCCCTGTATTACATCATCACTGAAGCCAACAAGTTGCATAGAAAAAAGATAAGCAGCCTGAACTACCTACAGCTTCATTTTACTCAGGTGATGAATGGATTTGTCTTTCCTTCCTTGCATCAATATTATATATGTATCATAGCTAGATAGCAAATATTTAATTAAATTGCTTTGCTTTATTGAAAGAGTTAAAAAGCAGATCTAATATTGCCTTGTATAAATAAATGAAGCCAAAAGTTGCCCCTAAAAGTTCTTTAAGTCTTCTATAACTATATGGAATGATTAAGCTACAGAATCAAATAGCTTTATTTCAAAACCTACTCATGAAACATCACTTGTTGAACAAAATATAAGAAATATGCAAATTACTTTTTGCTTTGGATGAAATCATACCTATTGCCATTTTAAAAGGCAGAATTGGCCTGCTGAATTCTGGAAGTCATGGTAGCAGAAACACTGAGATGCTTCAGAACAGATAGAATTAATTTTACTGGAAGAGTGATGCCAGAAGTGAACAGTGTTCTGCAATACTGTGACTTAGGAGTCTAAGCTTTACAGTGTTACGAATATGCATTATGAATCTCCTTTTTTTTTGGATAACAGATCACCCATGAATTGATATTTGTTATTCATGAGAATCCGCTGAATACAAAGGACAAGCAATTCATTAGTTCTTTAAATTCGGTGTGTTTACTCTTGGCTTCTTAGCTATTAGAATTGTTTGGTTGCTCACCTATGGCATCTTTCTTTTTTTTTTTTTTTGTTGATGATATATTTGTCAAATATATAAGTCATGCACTTCTAGTAGGAGCCTCTGGTGGTTAAACATCAGACTAAAATTGAATTTAGAAAGATTACCTGTTGGTTTTCAGACTGCTGAAAGAGAACACTGGGGATCCATGAACTAATTTTAGAGTCTCTGAAAGGTAACTAAAGAGAAAAGCAATTTTTTTTTTTTTAAATTTAAATTTATCATTAGACAATTACTAGGCATCCACAAGTTTTCCTTTATTTTTTTTAGTGGAAGAAAGCTTATGGTCAAATTGTAATATGGCAAACTAATCCATAATTAACAGATCTTAACACTTAATTTAATTCATGGAAATATTTGAAACACAAGTTACAGATTTCCTTCATTTAACTGTTAAATTTCCCCTCAATGATGGATGCAATGTATTTGAACTTGTTTTAACATCTTAAAGAAGTGACTTCTTGAATACCTAATATGCTTAAAATACATTTTCAAAAGATTCTCATTTCCTGAAATGAAAAATTTCTTCTTTTAGAAGACCTTTCCCTTTCTATTGTGCCTCAACCTGATGCTTACTATCTTTTCCCAGCATAAGGTGGTAACTTTTATTTGTTCCTTTACAAAAGCAGTCAGTCATGTAGATAATGTAAATGAAAAGTACTTTAGTAAGTCAGTGCCATTAAGGATTCTGAAAAGTTTTCATTAACAATATGTTTATTGTATTCTGTGAACAAAAGAAAAGCATACAAGGATCAGTAGAGCACTAAATATAGTTAATCTGCCAAAGGAAAAATGTTATGTGGAAGAGTGAATTCCACAGTAGTAACTTAGCAGTTACCCCACACATTATTTTCAAGGTTTCTGCAATAATAAATTTAATCAAATATACCTAAAGAAAATAATTTTAACATTGGTAAGAATGGATTGAAATTTTAGAGATTATTAGTCATAGGGTTTCTACACCTATGCATATTGACAGGATGATAGGAAGCTGATATAGCTAAGTATTAATTTAGTAACCTTTTTCTGTAAAAGAGAAAATATCACTTTGAAATACCTCATAAGTTACAGTCATAAGAATATAACTTTGAATAGCTAATGAAAGGAGGCAGCTGTACAGATGGCCAGCATGGTTTCCTGTCTCAAGATCCACAGAGAAAGTTGTGACTTAACCAAGGAGGGAAGGAAAAAGCTGAGGTGAAGAGAAGAGATGTGTCATTGCAGGAATATGTCCTAGCTCTGTAAGAGAGCTCTTAAAGGCAGAATTCAAACAAATAGGGCCTTCAAGAAATCTCTTCCTGGCCTTGATAACCAAACTGCACAGGAATAACTTTTGCCATTAAAATTTTAAGTATGGAAAGAAAGCACTGTATACACAATGCTGAGAAAACTGTTCTGCAACTGAGACTAGAAGTCTCTGATTATGAATGGGAAAACTCCTGTACAGGCTTACTCTGCTGTACATGCCTTTAAAAGTCATGAAATTTCAGATAGTACAAATGTTTTTTTGTGTGTATTTTTTTTCTTCAACCTTCAGATCTATTAACTCAATACTTCTGCCTGAGAAGAGTTACTTTTCTGGGTAGACTAAGGATAACTTCCTGCTATTATCTTTGGGAGAAGACTTCATTATCTTCACATCCAGGTAAGCGTCTTTTCAAGAAGACTGACACTGCCATGTCTCACATTTTTATTTTCTGAAATGGATTTTCAAGAGCATTAATAAATACAGTAAAAATTTTCAAACAATTTTAAAGCCCAGCGATATTTCCCAGAATACCAAACATAAACTTGCTGAGATGTATAAGAAAGTTCCTTTTTCTTCCTCCTGCTACCTTTTATGTTTCAAAAGTAAATCTTCCATGAGATTATTGTGAATTTTTAAACGGATGGAGTTTCCTAGTCACACTTCATGTGAAATGAGAATAAGTATGGTCCTCAGTTATTTCACTGCCAAATCAGCTTGGTTTCTGCTACACACAGCAGAAGGGGCAAGCGTGAACTTCATGTTCTGCTGTACTGTAGCAGAATAAGCTTACCAACATAAAAATTACATGTTAACATGTAGAACTAGCTGTTGTTTGAGGACCCATCAAAATGAAGCAGACAGGAGAGGAAAGCAGTCTATTAATTCCCAACACTGATCTTGGAGCATACTTCAGAAAACGTGTCTTTTGCACTTATTCCTCCCCTCAGTAGGCATGGTTGTTTTGCTGAAGAACTCCTATAAAGTCATGACAATGTTTTCTACTTGGAAAAATACTGAAATACAGTTGGTTCTACATAATGATCCGAACTTTCTCTGAAGTAACAGATTATCATTTTACTAGTCACAGATGTGTTTTCTTTCTTATTACAGAACAAGCTTCTTTAATCCTAAAATGAACTTCTTACAGCAACCTTTTCCCCTTCAGGAAGTTCTGTATAGCCGAACTTGGTGTGGTTAAAAATGTGGCTGTTGCCATCACTCCAGTGTCTGGGGTACACTCTGGCTGTGTTGCTCTTGTTGCTCTCAGCAACTCTGTCTCTGCCCAGAAGTATTCAGTGGTGTGGCTGCTGATGCTCCTTTCACTCGCAACTCCTTACTTAGAAAGAGATTAAAGAAAACCTGTACTTGTGCTGTGTTTTTTGTTTTGTTTTGTTTTGTGTATGTGTTTCTTGATCTGATTTTAGCTGTTGTTTCATTTTAGCCCTCCAGCATCTTGTACCTCCAGAAAAACTGTTCTTATATTTTCTGGATCTGTGTTTTCTTCCAAGCGGTTGTAATTTTATTCCAGAGTTTCCATGATTCTCTTGCTTTTCAGCTGTGGGAGTTTGTATCTTTTTCCTTTTAGTGGGTATATGTGCTGAATTCAAATGCATTGTGTGTCATCTGTCCTCAGCATTTCTTGAAGTAGTTCCAGGACACCAATACCACAGTAGCAGCAGCAAGTAATTTGTCTTCATGGAAGGATGCTGGAAAGAAATTGTTTCAGAAGATTCAGGGTTAGGACTGAGAGGGAATGATTAATTAAGCTAAATGTTTGGAATTCTGCTTAAATTTTTAATGGCTGCATCAAACTATTCATGACCATCTTGGAAATATCTCATGATCCTGTTGACCTTCTGCTACCTGTGATATTTTAGACATAATTCAAACCTCTGAAAGCATTTAGTCTGCACTAAATATTCCTGAACCATTAGCAAACAAAGTTGTGTCACAAGGTTTCTTTTTATTTTATTTTATTTATTTTATTTTATTTTATTTTATTTTATTTTATTTTATTTTATTTTATTTTATTTTATTTTATTTTTTGTGTTCAATGGTAACCTTTGAGCAAATAAAAATAATTAAAAACAAGAAAACCAACTCTTATTCTTGCATCTTGCATAAAATTCACTATGCCAGTTCACCATGGTGAAACTATATCCTTTCATCTTGCAGAAATTATTGCTGCCAGAATGCACTCTTTGATGAGAGAAAGGGATCATTTGGGAAATAAAAATCTTTACCTTTCATAAATTTTGCTACTTGTTTTCAAAAAAAGAAAAAAAATCAAATTACTGAAAGTACAGATTTTGAAAACAAATGGCATGCAAGTCACATTTGCAGATTCTGTTTAAAAGCAAACATCGATTTACTCCTAAGAAATGGTATAGCTCCTAGCAAATGATATAAAGCTGTCTACATATCACTGTATGTTACCTAAGATCTAAATCCTTTCAATTTTACTCTACTATGGCATTGTAGACTTAAGGTAGTGCTGACCAAAGTATATGCCACTCCAGTAGCAGAAACTGAACAGAGGACAGGGATATTCTTGAAGTCTGCAAGATTCATGAAATAAGAAATCCTCTTTTTTTTTTTAGGATGTATTATTCCTTCCTCCAAGCATCCAGTTACAGAGCTGCTTGCAAACCTCAAATCAATTTTTATAACAGAAGAGAGGACAGAAAAAGGAATTTAAAGTAAGCAGTCAATAAAAGGTATGAAGCAACCTTGAAGTGAAATAAAAAGCCAAAAGAATGTTAGAACTTCAAAACAAAATGAGTCCTCCTCTTCAATGTGTGTAAGTGAAAAGGACATTTGATCCTTTCTACATCCTTGAAGTACCGAGGCTGAAAGTAATGCTTTGCAATGTAATGCTTCATTAGTTCAAAGCACTGTGTAAACATTAGCTAATGAAATCTCATAGTATCTCTGCAAGGCTAGCTCTATTTCTCTTATATAGCAGGCAGGAAAATGGAGACGCATTTTCTTGTCCAAGGACACACTCCAAGACATATACTGCACTGGAACCTTTATTTTCTAGCCTGTGATCATTCCTTTACCCTACAGAGTCTTCCTGATGTACATATTGAGAATGCTTTAACTGTCGACAGATTACAGGCAGAAAAAAAAAAATTTCCCCCACTAAAAATAATGTTTTTATCAAAAATATATAAAATATAGAACTAAAATTGCAATATTTTTGGAGGTTTTGATCAATTAAAAGTTATTGTTTTATTTCTTCAATACATTCAAAATCAGAAAGGTTATGCTAGTAAATCAAATGGATTGTTTTTATAGTTAAGCTGTTATTATTGTGCAAATATAGACTATACAGAACAAGGCGCTTCACTTGATAGTACATACGCAAGTCAACTATGGGTGTGTAAGGTGTCAAATATATCAGCCTAATTTGAGTTGATCTCATGGAGTGCAAATCCAAGTGTGGAACTGGAGGGTCAAATGTTTCAAATCAAAGTTACCAGCTCTGCAGGAAACAGCTCAGGGTACAGCCCAGTTCTGCAAAGTTTCTGCACATAGTTCTGTGAACTTGATTTTTGTGGCAAACTTACACTCCAGGGAAGTGGGTCTGAATAATAAGTTTGCTTTGGAGAATCTAGGTAGCTCAGTAACCTAAGGCATGGTTAATCCTGAGAAAGACTACAAAATTCGTTCTTTCTTTCCTGCTTAATCTCTATTATATGAATATTTCAGCTGATCAAATATTACCATATTGAAAGGAACTGCTGAGTCTGCTGCATTTATCATATAAAAATATCTTGAGTTATGTGCATGTGGCCTCAGGCTTTATTAGGCAAATATACAGCTACTTCTTAGCTATGAGAGAGAGCATAGGTTAATTCCTGATATGAAAGCATGGCAACATCGGCTTTTTCCCTTTCTCACCTGAGTTACTTTTTTGGATAAGGGTTTCTATAATGATAATTCACATGATTATCTGCGATGAATCACCAGTTGCTGTCACCACTCTTGTTGCCACTTGCTGGAGAAGGAACAAGGTCTGAATTGATGCATCAGCAAAAACACACCTTGCACCCCTGAAGTAGCTTGCAAGAGCCAGGGTTGAGGCCAATGAGTGCATAAACACAGCTCCCTACAGCAGTCGGATGGGTACAGTGCCGTGTGGTTTGCACGTTTCTTGAGCTAGAAACACATGTTCAGACTTACAAATCTTCACGTGTATCCTGGTACAAGCATGAAGTAAGTGTGGCTGCAGTACCTGGCAGCTCTGGGGAGGGCTGCATGGCCCCAGGCCAGGGGGGAATCAGGTGCCCATTGCCTTCTTTGTCACCCTCAGCTTCTGGCAGGGGAGGAAGGCTGAAAACAGGACACTTTCCCACTGTAGAGGAAACCCCTCACAGGCTCACACCACTGGCAGGAGCTGAGTAGGTCCCAGCCTGTGTGTGAGGCTCTGCATACAAGTATGTGATATACAGATTTATATATATACACACTTATACACACATTTACACACACTTAAAAAAAAAACAACAATTCAATGCTAACAGATAATCTGCAGTGAATATCGACTAAAGTGCTCTGGAGCATGCTAGATTCAAAAATTCACCCTTTTAAAACTAGCAGAGATACAGAGTCCTGAGGGATTTTCTGAAAGAAACATCATTAAAGGCTAATAGGAGGCTGGAGATGAAAACCTGGAAGAGAAAAGAATTCAGCATAGAGAATAGTCAAAAGAAGAGAAAGTAGAATGAAAAAAAAAGAAATATAAAATATTCAGTCTTTCCTCAGGACTCATTGAAGGAGCTACATATAACGTGTATGCAACGTTTGTAAGAATTCCTCAACAAGCAGAATTGTTATTTTCATCCTAGTACATTTTTATCTGTTTTGTTTCATTTTCCTTGCATTTCATTAGGATTTTTTTTTTCTAGGTGGAACTATTAAGAGATGCCATTCCACACCTAGATGAAAGAGACCAGTGACATTTCCTATGAAAGCAGGCCTTTTAAAATAAATATATTTATAAAATCTTTTAAATCCTTAAGACAGGGAGGAAGAGATTTTGGAGAGGAAGAGAACAGGCATGCTACATTGAACCAAAACATTAAACTTTTCAATGCAGTTTTTGTGCATGAAAACGAAGGACCAAACCTTATGTTGAAAAAAAAAAAAATCAGCATCTCTTCCTTCAGAGCTTTATGTACTGATGGCACTTGAGGACCTGTGTCATAAGCTGTATGGTACACCACTAGAAACTTTCAGAGCTTTGGCATCTACTGCAGTTTCAAACTATCCTTAAAATAAAAAGTGGTGTTTTGGCGTGGTTTACATATTAATAGGACTTCTATTAACTTCCTGAGCGTGACCTTTTCAAAACTGGCCATCTTTACTGTCTCTTTTGGACCATTTAGCCCTCTGAACTGCTGCACGCATGTATCTTCCTGATGCTTCTGCAGAATGCGAATGACTTCTGCTAGTTACCATGGGGACATGAGCAGGGACCATGAGATGCATAGCAACAATGCTCCTATTTTTTGCCACTTTTTCTTTTGTGACAAAGAAAAAGGAACTGCAACACATATGAGAGTTTTTCCTTTCTGTTTATTTTCTTCTCACATGTACCCATACACAAATATTTGCTCCCTTTTAGCTAACACATATTAGATATACATTGAATCTTTAAAGCATGAAATCAGATTAGTATGTTTTTGGGTCCCTAAAGGAAAAATTGGAAATGATTACAAGAAATACTATGCTTTTGAAATATAAACTTCTTTGACAATCTTGAGGTAGTAAAAGATACCTGAATTATGCCACTATTTAACAAAAGCAAGAAGAAAGCAAACTTTGGATAAAATCAGATATACATGCACACGTGAGTATTTTGAGAAAGTGATAGCTAGTCTTTTAAAGAACATGGACTATTCTACACTAGAGTTGTATAAATCAGACAAACAATGGAATGGATTGAGTGTTATGTTTTTGATTTGGTTTACTTTTTAGAATAGTGCTCTGGTAATTTTTAAAATAAGAAACATTTAGCTTAATATTTTAAGTGAGGAGCTACCTACTGCACTCCCCAGATTCCCCCTTCCTCCCTCCGTACCTCCCTCCCTCTCTTTTTTGCAATTTACTCTTGTCCCTCTCAGGTCCTTTTTATATCACTAGTAATGAATTTAAGCACTGTTACAACTACAATTTTCCAGGGAGATAAGTCATTCAGTAACAAGACAGAAATCAATGTTGCTTAGTCATATGCTATTTCTTTATTTTTTTATCCAATTAGTATGAAAACCTCGATTTTATTAGATATCATTATACTAGGTAGATCTAATTATGTTCTCAAAGGATAAAGACAACAAAGACCTAAACTCTGCTACTTGCACAATTCAAATTGTCAGGCTGCCATAACTTTCTGGTGCTTGTAGTCCCTCCTCCACTGAATCCTTAGATGAACAAATGCTCTGTCATTACTTTGTTTTGGTGCTGCTATTCAGCTGGTATCATTTATAAAAGCCTTTCATTCTCCAAGGACTAAATTGCTCTAAAAGTCTTTCAGACACAAAGCAATAAATAACTAATTAGGTCAACAGTAAGCTACAGCAAATTTTAACTGCCTACGTGACAATGCTGATGTAGAAATTCCCTTACTTGCAATTTCAAGAGCAGCTCAAGTTGGTTTGACAAAAGAGAAAAACTTTTCATTTTGTTTTGAGAAATGAACAGAAGAAAGATGGGCACCTGAGGCACAGACTAAAAATCTCCCGTGGAGGAATGCTGGGGCACGGTCCTAGAAACCAGCCCTTTGAACATCTTCCTGTCTCATGTACGGGTAGAGCAAGGCCCCTGTTCCAGTAGTGGCACAAGGCAAAAGAATAGCAAGAGCCTGAGGATGTTTGTGAAGATGTGAAATATATAAAGGGCAGCAGAGGACAGGGTGGTTATTTCATGTCAGAGTGAATCTGAATTTTCTTTCTTAACTGTGTTTGACTAATAGCAACAAGAGGACATTGTAGTAGTCCTGTTGGATAACCTGTTTATGAGTATTTATTAGGGCCCATCTAGGACCATAAACGTTAGGTAGGTCCAGAAGTAAACACGGCATTGTAACTATCTGTGCCATAATTTAAGGTTAAAACAATCTTCCACCACAGAGTCTCACACTGCCCTTCTCTCTCCCTGCCTTCCCACCCTCAGCACCCATCCAAGAGGTCCCCCACCAGCCATTAGATGATGGAAATTTTCAAAGCCAACCAAAGAAGATAGCAGCCACACAGCTCCCAGGAAAACTAACAGCTTTCAGCAGTTCAAACACAGATACACATTTACAATTAAAATGCTTTCTTTCTCCATGTTCTTGGCCTTTATCTCATTGTCTTTCTAAGTGGGAGATTAAAGCAGAGAAGTGAAATCCAGCTGAAAACCTGCACTTATCAAGAGGGGATGCAACAGCAAATGAATGAAACAACAGAAATGAATCTGATATTATTGGGCAATAACATTTGATTGCAATTATATGTACACTATGGATTTTCGATAATTTTCCACCTATTTATTTAAACAAGAGTTACTTTTCTGATATCTTACAGAAGATCATAAATATTCAAGGACCTAAATTTTCATTAGTACACTAGCAAGTAAATTTTCAAAGTAATGCACAGGGATTTAACTGCATGAGTCCCATTAATGTCACTACTTTTAAAATTTACTTCCTATGAATTTCTAGAGAGAGGATGAGAAAAAGAAAAAAGAAAAAGGCTGTCATAATTTTAAGAAGACAGGGAAAAGCTTGTCATCACTTTGGCACTCTGGTACTTTAATCAGTAAAAGAATAACTTAAATCACATCTTTGAAAGTAAGAATCTTCCATTTTAGGCACAGACACAGATGGTGGTATTCCTTCAAGAGTTTCTGCTGCGCGTTACTAAACAATGTATTAATAGGCCTTTCCTTTCCTGCCAATATTAATAGTAGGCCAATCCTGCCTGTCTTCTGGGAAGAGTTTAGTGGGAGCTCTTGGTCTTAAAATTAGAAATTGGAGTCTGTATTTAGGGTCTGGAATTTCAAAGTCTAGCAGTGGGATTGTTTTTGAGAGCTCAGTTCCCCTTTGGCCAGCCATTAAGTTACATTAATGAGACTAGAAAATTCTGTTTTTCTTTCATGAAAAATATGTATTTAATTATTTATTTATGGATGGCAGTATTTTAATTCAACAAAGATTAACTTTTTTTTTCGTGCATAGTGTTAGCAATATGCTTTTTCTTTCCCTGAAATATCAGTTTAAAACAAATTGTATATTAGTGCCAAATTTTTCTATTATGTCTATAATATATGAGAGCAGTCACAATTTACTCAAATATGTACAGTTTTTCTCAAAGAATGTGTTGGAGAGTGTAGTAATTCATGCATCACTGCTAATTTTGAAGTTCAGTCAGGAAGAAAAAGGAAAATCATGAGGGAAGCCCTTGCACTGAGGTTCAAACCTACAGACTTGAGAGGTTAAGAAGGGACTAAACTAATCAATATATACTTTGCTTGGGTCTCACTGGAAAAAACACCCAAGGTAAATGGACTTTATAGGTCTGTTTCCAGTATACGGACGTGTGGAGCTGTAAATTCATGGTTGATGGTTCAGTTGGACATAGGTTTTAGGAGATAAAAAGAGCAGTTCAAAATATACAGACAGTGTTAACATATTTGTTTCTTTGCATGATCTCTGAATCAGAGAATGAGAAGCATTTTCTGTGTTGGGCTTGCTTTGCCTGTCAATAATGTGAGGAGCTCTTAATGATTAAATTATCATAAGAAAAGATGCTGAAAAAAAACCTGATAATTAAAAACCTTCAGGTCACCAGCCCTAGAGTTTAGGTTCACACACCACAGAGTTCAGAAGAAGCTTTCGTATGAAGGGACAGAGCAGCTAACAGAGTGCAGGCTTTATTTAAAAATGCCTGTTATATCAGTAACTTAGAGGGTGGCAAATTTTATGTCTCTAGTTAAAAAGGCTTCAAAAGTGATCCAAGAAGTTACAGATGAGTAAACATTACATCTGTATCAGGGAAATAATTGAAATGATCATTAAAAATAGTATAATAAAACGCCTGAAAGACCAGGATGTGATAAAACCTAACCTGCAGATTTTTCTGAAGATTTTCACTGATGTGCTAAAATGCAGCAAGTGTCACCAAAGTAATAGATACCAGGCAGTTTATTCAGTCCTTTGACAAGTTCCTACACAGGAAATGAGTACAGAAAGTAAATATTTGTGAACCAAAGTATTACTGGGGATCAAAATGGTGTAAGAGACAGAAGAGAAAGACTAGAATTAAACAGTCAGTTGCTGTTGTGGCAAAACACAGAATGCCTCAAAAAACCATTTTGACATCAACATTTTCTGGTGTAGTCATGATTTGGAATAGGGAACCAGCAAAGTATGCAGGTTGTAGAAGTAACGTACGTTATGGAA
Source organism: Anseranas semipalmata (assembly GCA_013399115.1). NCBI lineage: Eukaryota > Metazoa > Chordata > Aves > Anseriformes > Anseranatidae > Anseranas > Anseranas semipalmata. The sequence continues at coordinate 81,044 of VXAA01003104.1, forward strand.
GAGCAGAGAGAACTGTGAGGAGCTTCAGGGAGATGAGACACTGGGCACCCAGAAGTTCAACACTGCTGAAACAAAGGAAAACACTGCTGAAACAAAGCAAGTACACACCAGGAAAAGAATTTAGATTACTCATATACCTTAAAGATTTTTAAATTAACTTTCCTCCTGCTTCAAGGAGGAAAGATGCAAATGCAAGGAAAATGAGAGATGGCAGATTATAAATTGATAAGTGGAAATGTCTCTTCACAGTACTTTTAAATAAACCAAAAACCTCATTGCTGCTGCAAGTCATCAAGGCTGATAGTTTATCAAGACTAAAGAGGCTCTGACTTGTGTTTTACAAAAACAAATGAAGAAAATAACCCTCATACAGAATTATAGTGGTTACTTCTAAGAAAAAGGGAAAAAAGAAATGAAAGGGATTTAATCTGGTGCAGGCTTGTGCTTGTCTTTAAAGTAGTAAATTTTCCTATAGTTGGGTCTTTTATTTTTTTCACAGGAGCAGCTGGTTGTGCAAACAGACTGATGTTTCTTGATCCAGAAAATAATTTCTGCAATTTTTTCTTTTTTCTTCATTTTCTCTTCTGGTTCCTCAAATTCATATGTTCAAATTGTAGAGAAGTGACTGGCAAAGTCAAGAGAATTTGGAGAGTAAAGATAGACTTTCATTTTTTGTCTTTTTCACTGACTAAACGACAATCAATGCTTGCCATCACAATTACAACCACAACTGGAAAACTGAGCAAATGCAGAGTGGAAGGTAGTTTAATTCTAAATTTGATCTTAAAAGAAATAGGGATATTACCAAAGGGATCTGGGTCTGGAGTTCGATGGGTACTCATAAAGTATTCTCAAGCAGGCACTAGTGCTCGGCGAAAGTGGTGATGTGAAGACATGGGATTTGAGGGAATGAAAGAGTGAATTATGACAGAGAAGGACCCAAAACATAGTGCAATGCATATAGGAAGAGTTGGTAAGATAATGCTAAGTAGATGTATAGACTGGGAGAAGAAGGTGAGTCTGGGGCTGGATAGAAATAGAGCCATGAGAAAACAAGTCTTTTAAATAATAGTTCATTCTCACTTGTGTCTTTGGAACCTTGATTTATTTTATTTTCATGTGTCTGCTTGACACCTGAAGACTCCTTGAGCTCCCTGCACCTTCTGTTCTGAGATTGTGACAAGTGTGTCAGGTACTTCAATTTGAGAAAAAATGAGGTATAAAGCTTTGGCTGTTTTTCTCCCTCCCATAGTGACTAGCACATTTTAGGAACCCAAACCTGGGGAAGATGGGAGAAATGAAAAATAGAAAGGTGTTTTGAATGCATGCAGAAATAGTCAGAACTGCCCTAGACAAGCAAAGGAAAATTTTGTAACATTAATCTACACAGCAAAGAAGATTATTTTGCCAGTTTAGTTTTAAGTGCAGAATCTTTCATATACCTCCAGAGAGGCTCTTTACTGGCAGAACAGTAATGTAAAGACGCTAATGTGTCAAATCAAAATGTCACTCCTCTCCCCCTTAAACAGATTCATTTCTCTCCCTCTCTTTGGCTGCCTCCCTCTGCGTTCTACAAGTTTAATCTGCAGCTTGACTTCAGATACAATAATTCACTAGCTCTAGACATGTGCTTAAAGAACTGTGTATAATTGTAATTCTGAAGAGATTAATACCTTATATTGATCCCCTATTTCTTCATCTATCTTGGCAACATGTAGTATTTTTTAAGAAAAGGAAAAATGATTTGTTTCCAAAATAATCCTGTTTTATTGCCTACTCATGTAGTTAGAACTCATGTGCTCTTCTAAAAACACTGTGGTAGAGCATGTAGAGTAAATATACGTTTAGAGTTATTGGTTACAGTTGACAGCATGTGGAAAAAGCTACAGTCTAGAATGAAAACCTTCAGAAGTGTCTATTGATTTGAAAAGACAGATTTTATCTATTAAAAATAACCCTTGCTGTGCACACAGTTTTTGTCCCAGTTGAATGGCTGCATCTTACAGGAGATATGGACATCTTCTGTACCATAAATTGTGATGGTGTTTCTTAAATGAACACTAACTTTCTAGAATGTATAATATGTCATAACAGAGGTGAGCTACGTTTTAAGTTGGTAAACAGTTCTTACCACTGGGGCCATTTATCTGGCCATTAGGTTAGCATTTGGGTTTTGCTTAAATAAGCTCTAAAAATGGAAACGCAAAACAACAGGCTTCATAATAACCTTCTGTACAGAAAGAACTTAAAAATAAAGGATAGCGTAACACCTGCAGATACTTTCATGCATTTGGCTTATATATGTCCAAAAATAGACACCATAGCGTGAAACTAGGAACTACATGAACTGTTAAGGGAAGCACTTTCTAAAAGGGCTGCCTTGATTCTGTGAAATGCTGAATGCCTGTAACTCCCGTTTATTTAAATGAGAACTGATGAGAGGCAAGACTTTGCAGTGTATCTAAGTCTTTTTCACTTGAATAGAAAATAGTTCTTTAGCTGCATAGCATATGTCTCATCAAGTGTGATGTTTGTGTAAAAAAACATATCTCAGTCTTCAGTGAAGGAAGACATGTTTAAAGGCACAAACATACATGGCATGGATTCAAAAAGTTGATAGTGATGATTCAAGACCTGGATAATTTAGGAATATATCACAGTAATAGATGTAGGCATACAAACAAATGTGGTCACCACTTAACATAGTCTCCTAAGTATTTTTAGAGGTGTAAGAGAAAACCCAATATTTTAGCAAAAAACATCAGCACAATAATGAAGATATTTAGATTGCTATAATATCACGAACCAAATAATTTCTGTGGAAAATGACAATATATAGCGTTGCACTGCATTCAAAATTCACACAGCTACTCTATAAATAACTTGCTGTGTGTGCATTGAAAGTGAAGTTCTGGAGCTCTGATTAATTATTCTGATTAATTGATTAATTGGGGATTAACACTAGTTCAATTAACACTTGACTTAGTGTTATGTACTAAATGAAGCTACCCTTCAGTTCTGATATTCAGGCAGCATGATTTTGGTCTATGATTTACGCATAGAATATCTATGCTAGCTCAAGATATATTCAGAAGTGAGCCTAATTTGAAATATCTACGGTTTTGTAAATTTAAACTAGAAACTTGTGAAGTTTTCCAGTTAACATGATACGTGCAGTGAGATAGGAAAAAAAAAATACATATTGTTGGCTGTCACAGGTTGTGTCTGCTTTAACATTTTGAAGCATTTTGCAGAGCAATTTTGGCACATGAGAACCAGAATTTTTCAGATGAAATTAAACAGGATTCGGGTGCAGATCTAATGCAGTACAAACTGTAATGGGCTTTAAACAGTGATATCTCCTCCGGACAGTTTCAAATCACATGCACAGTGAGGACATTCAGTTCTGCAGAACAGGCTAAACGTAGCCTGAAGTAAAATGTGCAAATTGGTATAATATAACCCCCAACGTAATAATTGGGGTTTCAGCACCAGCTACCTTGATCTAACGTTATGCACCTCCTGAGCTAACCTGCTTGCTAATGTAGACATAGCTATATATTTGCTTTCAGATCATCAGTGCCTCCCCTATTAAGGCCAGAAGAATAAATCAAATGAAAACAACAGATTCAGAATTAAACAAAATCCTCATAGTTTTAGCCACCTTTTTCTTTCATTAAAATTTCACAGAAGCAAGACCAGGTATGATTAATGAAGAACTCTTTTCTCAGCCAGGATTTCTCATCTGAGGTATAAGCCTGATTAGTTTTCATACATTCTTCAACTCATTTCTTGTCAGTTTTGTAAAGTCAATGTCAAAAAAATTTACTGTTTTTCCTTTCCTTTGAAAAACTGAACTACTGAGTTGAGAAAGCATAGGTTATCTAGACCCAGAAATTTACATTCAATGAAGTGTTTTATTAACAAAAGAAAGGGGGAGTGAAGTCTTAGGAAAGTGTTAGTATGAATCTTGTTATTGTTACCATATTGCAAGCTTAAATGAGAATGACAAAACCGAGCACAGAAACTTTTCAATGCAACAGTGAACCAAGAGCTTTTTCTGTATAAGCCAATCAGTAATACAAAATAAGAGAAAGGTGGAGATGTCTTGAGGCAGTAAATTAGATTTTTATCAGTGTTCCTTTCATGTACAGAACATTTCCAATGTCAGTACATGAAGCTTTTAAACATTAAAGCACTGCAACCCCCATTAACAGCATTACTGTGTACATTTTCAAAAGACAAATGCCTGAATGATAAAGGCCTGTCTTTTTATTTCCAATTTCACTTCATGTTTGACTTGGCGTGATGATATGAACTGGGGAACTAAATTTCACAGATGATAATAGCGACTAGCTCAGGTGTAAGAATGTATTACTTGCTTCTTTTCACAAATGATTTACACAGACTGTAAGCTAGCATGACAACTATGGTTAGTCGGTGAGTATGCTATTAACCAAAAACAAGAGTTGAAAGTATTTGATAATCTTTCAGTATTTAACAAGCAAAAGTTTTGCCATCGCATGGAAACCAGCGATTAGGCAGTGATGTTTTCAACTTTCAATTGAAGTATTCTCTGAATCTTGGTCACATAAATATAACTTTTATTTTTTCTTCGTTAACCTCTATTCTGCATCTACTTTTTACACTCAGCCTCCTTTTCGAGATCATGATGCCAGATGTATAACACCACAAATACTTTTGTAGCTTGAGTTGTATCAATGCAGATTTACTTCCTAATCCTTTCCACCTTAGTGTGGAAAAGTATAGTGACATCACATGTGTTCACCTTAGCTTTTGCCAACAGTCTTCAAGAAAATTCCTAAGCTGGCACTGTATCTCTGTGCCTTAATCTGCCTTCCTGTAAACTTTATAGCTATGCATTGCATTACTCCATTGATTAATATGCCTGCTGTATTTCTGCAGGAGCCATCATGTCAAGACACTTTTCCTTTCCTGAGCACTGTACCACACTCTGTCTTTTATTTCAGACGTATCACACCACTGAGAAAGCATTTGTGGTTATTTTTGGCCAGGTGCCCACTGTATTTTGTAGAGGACTTGTTTCTTTTCCAAAAATTATCCTGAGGGCCAAAGTCATATAGAAATTACAGAAACATCAAATACTGTTTCAGTTGTTATTGCACAGGAAACAAAGTGCAAAGAGTGAGGTCTATGTTTTAGATTTCAAGGTTTTAAAAATTTACAACCAGTTTTGGAAATGGCTTAACAAGCTGCTGAAACTAGTAAGGCACCTGAGTGAGGAGACTACTTAGGTATATCAAGAGATGTTCAGAGCCAAATTGAGGTGCATTACAAAAAGGACAGATAAAGAAATTTCCTTGCAATAGGCATAATCAGATCTGGCTTAGTCAGATTAATGTCTGTGCTTCTTTTCAAGGCTTCTGTTTCAAAAAAGATAGAGAGAGAGAGAGAGAGAGAGAAAAAAAAAGCTCTGTGAGTTTTCTTTAAATGTAATATAAGATGGTAGTCAGTTATTTTATCAGCTCTCAACATTTTGTACAACAAATACAAAGGTGACAGGCTATTGAGAAGCAGTGGGATTTAATGTAAACAGCATGCCACTGTGAGTCAGGGAACCTAAATTCTCCTCCTAGTCTTGCTCAACAACAATGGGGAGAGTAATTTCTCTGCCTCTCTTTGTTTTCAGCACTATGTAACGGCTAGTTAACAGTAGTCATAGGCAGCAACTGTAGCAAGACACCTGAATTTGTATGGGGGGGGGG
>VXAA01003104.1:106781-206327 GCA_013399115.1 Anseranas semipalmata
ACCTAACACTACCAAGTCCTCCACTAAACCATGTCACTAAGCTCTACATCTAAATGGCTTTTGAACACCTCCAGGGATGGTGACTCAACTACTTCCCTGGGCAGCCTATTCCAATGCCTCACAAAGATTTTTGAAAGATGTACTTTAAATGTATCACCTCTACATGGTATAACCTTATCTCCTGGGTCTGAAACATGTTTTATACAATGCGTTCTCTCCATTTACAGGGGCTTTTTGAGGGGTGCAGAGAAGCAGCAAGAGGCAACAGATGAAAATAACAATGAAAATTTGGAGGTTATCTTTGCTCCTCACACTGTGGTTAGATGGATGTTAAGTGTTTTTCTTTTGCCACAGTTTCTTGGGAAGAGAGCTTTTATCCCTTGATTATTAGGAATTTTACAAGAATTGGTGTCCCACAAAGAAATAACCCTACTAAAGTGAAACCTTCATTCTGAATACTAATGAAAGCTGACAGAAATTGTATCTCCTGAACATGTTTCAGGGTTAAAAGAACAGATCTAAGTGTGGAGACTGACTAGGACAAGAACTTCCAGACATGGTATTCTGGGCAGAACTGATTCAGACCCATTACCTCTTCCATGCTGCTTAGTCTGAAGGGATTTCTGAAAGCTGAACTCTACTTGATTTCAAAGCAATCCAAACATACAAAAAAGGACTATGTTTGCTTTGTTTTTTAATTTGTGTATGTATAATAATAAATAATATATATAATATATAATGTATGTAATATAATATATGTATACATAGTTGTATAATATTCTACATTATATATAATGTATAATAATAATTATGTAATATTAGTATGATATAGCATTGCTATATTATATAATATTATATATAAGCTATGCAATTATATTATACTCTATACATTTATACATTGCTTTCACAAATCTAAATAAATTTGCTAAAGCTATTGTTTTAGCTGTGTACACTGTTCTTTACATTAAACCAAGTAGCTGCAGATGTTGAGTGTGCTCTCATCCACAGTGTATGATGGCTTTTGCCCCAGATACCTCTTGCGTCTCAACTCTCAGCAATCATATTGAGGGCTGAGGTCCTATATTCCCCTCTTAACTGTTTTTTTTTTCATCTATTTCAAACAATTACAAGAGATCACCAAATGACTATAATCAACTACTTCAGGACAGTGCTGTGGGACAGCATGTAGCCCATGTTAGGGGAAGAAGAAAGGTGGGTTATCATAATCTTGATCTCCTCATTCTTGAGCTGCCTGATATGGGAACATGATATAGCTCTGTTATTGGCAGTGCTTGACTGTTTAGTCCTTGACTTATACTGATCTTCAAGCATGTCTGAAAATAATATATTTTATTTTAAATTTAAAGTTGCATCCAAGTCAAAATAAGGGACAGAAAAATGGTTTAATCTGAAGCTATTTTTTCCTATCAGCATTCTAGTCTGACTGATGAACTGGAAAAATAATCAGTATGATCTCCAGCATTGGTTATGTGCATGCTGAGTAGAACTGAGACTGCAGTGTTTCTGAAGAAGTCTGAGTTTAAAAACGAAAGTTACAAAGCAAAGAAATGCAGTGTTCAAGGATGTATTTACCAAACAAGACATTAACTTGTAATCAAGAGAGATACCACAACTTAAGCCTATCCAAATAAAGAGAACACGCTATCTGAAGAAAGGAATATCCAAAGTTCATTACACAAATAGTCATCAAACTAAAACAGAGAGCTTGTAATGCAACATGAGACACAGGTTGTAAAGACAGTCCACAATATATTTCATTACCATTTTATTTTCTAGATTCAAATCTAAAACCTAAATTTACTTACTATTGTAACCTAAACTTAATTATTGTTGTGTGAGCTTAGCAAAGAGAAGCATTAAAAATCTTCTGCAGTTTTTTCAAAAGACAGACTAGGGAAGTCAAAATGTATAAAGTTCTTCTACATATCTGTGTACTGTCACTCACACATGCACACATACACTTTGTCTTAAAATATACTTTACTCAATATATAACTAATATATAAAGAAAATATTATTATATATTAAATATTGATATTTATAAGTATAGTGCAATAATATATACATACAAATATATTTTCTAAATTAATAATTTTCAAAATTCTAATTTAGAAAACAAATTTCTAAATTCACAGCTGTTTCTTTCCTCTTAACTTGTCACTTGAAAAACATAAACTAAAATTGCAGAACAGTGGAATTATAAATTTATTTTAAATCACAAAGCTTTGCACCTATCAATATGTGGCTATGTCATAAAACAAATAAGCAATGGATTCTAGTGAAATCACTTCCATCTTCTACACTGATGAAGAAAATGGGCAAAAATACATGATGAAAGGCAACAAATTTAGAAGTCTAATTCATTAGAGTGGACTGTAGTTCCCCTTTACTAAGTGAATTATCATTGTTTTTAATGCATACAGAAGATCATTTATTTTTCTGTAAAAATACACTGAGTACAGTAGTTTTGACAGTAATCTGAGAATTATAGTATGCTGAACAAAAACTCTGAAATTCTTGTGTCTTTATTTTAATTGAAACAGACTGGTAAAGTAATACTCATACAAGCTGCTAATGTATGTGTAGTTTATATTCATTTAATGACATGTCAGGCTTAGGACAGAAGAAACATGGAATTTCCTAAGCTGTGAGGACATTCAGTATAATAAAAGACTGTGTTTCCAACATTTCCACAATTGTTTGAACTTTCTGAAGTAGTGAAAGGGCTATACATGAGGTGAAACATTTTTACCTCCATATAATTTATTTCCCTTTAATTCTGAAAGATGTGCTGTCACTGGTTGACACGTACAATTTGCACTAAGGCCAGTGGGGGCTGATACATAAACCCAGCATCAGTGGATGTTCCTAACTATGCCTTGTTCTCAAAATAATTGAAAAACATGTTTTTACTGTATAGTTCTTGACTACAAAAAGAAAATATCCCCTGCCTACTATAATTCTTTTTTTTTTTTTCCCCTCAGAAAATGTCAAAAATGTCACTGCATGGCTTTGCATGTGGCAAAGCACGGTGCTGAGTGACAGGCTTAAGAAACAGAATTTGCTGTGCAGCTACCTAACTTCTACTTAAGAGGGAGATAAATTAAAAGACAAACAGGCCTTTCCTGGATACATTGGGAAGAGACTTCCAATTTTGGAGTTCTTTGCTATGATACTGGCTTTAAACTTTTTTCATATATGAAGGGGAGAATTAATCCCAGACAGACATCATGGAGTCTTCTTCCTCTTTACTATTTTATTTCAACTGGTGAAAATTCAGTCTTTCCCCTAAGAGCTGCAGCAGATTCAGTCTGAACTGTGTTAATGGAAAAAATTGCCACTGAGCAGGTACAGAATAAGAACAGCTTCCACATTCTTTTTCTCAGAATGACTCTAAAGCCCTTTTCTGAGCTTTCTTAGAAAATCCCATATCTGAAAGACAAGAAATGTAGTAGCAAAATTGCTGGCTGTGCACAATGCTTGCTCACATACAAAAATTACATATAAAGATTCTACACTGAAGGAAAAAAATTTCTGATGATTCTATGTGACCTAAAATGCAGGAAGTCTCAGCTTACAATTTTGCAGCAAATTTCAGAATATTTTATTATGCTTTACTAATTTACTGAAAAAAAAAAAATAGTTCCAGAAAGTGGATTATCATCTAACTAACAGTTAAAAGCAAATTATTTCAGACTTCTATAAGGAAAATATACTTTATAGCACAGAAACCATCTTTAATAATTTTTTGGTAGTATTTTCGTATGATATTTTTAGCATTACATATATTTCTTTTTCATGAGATTGTCCATGAAAAAAATCCCATAGCCCAGCTTTTCTTTTGGATCATAGGTCAAATTATTTCAGTTTTTCTGTATGAATTAATCCTAAACAAAAATACATGGAGCTGAATCATAACATGAATTGAAAAGTAGGCAAATACATAAAACAAAGACTTGGTGAATTATGTTCATAGAATATATGAAGTATAGAGAAGGACTATACTAAAGACTAGTTCCAGAAAACTATATTTCCTCCCAACCCCCATCTATCCTGTTTTGCTGAAACCACTGAAAAGCAGAGCTTTCTTTATGGTGGATGAAATTTAAGTCCCCTGGAAGTCAATGGGACTCTTGTTAACTACATTGTGGTTTGGATTCCATTTTCATAATTTCACTACTCAGAGGCATCACTATATGTACTGGTTTCTAACAATATTATGGAAACATACATGGTAAACTGAAGCATTCAAGGTTGTTCCAGAATAAATTCTTTTTGTTGCTGATGTTTCTTCTTTCCTAAGGCAGAGCACAGTTGTTGGTCTTTTGACCTTTGTATTGTGAAGTACTGTAAACATATCCTCTTAAAGTATTTTCTCATCTGTGAAAGGAGAAAAAAGAAAACGCATTTGAAATAAGCTAGAGGCACGAAGTAAAATGCTATAAATACAATATATATTTTTTATATCACAAATTTCATATGCTTCCCTTCAGCACTTCAGAAGAAAAGCTGTGGGGGAAGGCTTCACTTTCCTTGGGTGGTGAGTGAACTACATCTCTCACTCTGATTTTCAGGCTCAAATGGGACTGGAATCTCTCCGATCATAAGACAATGAGATCCATATATGAAATGCAGGAGAAAGAAAGGGAAAAAGAAACATTCCAGAAGTTCTAATCTTAACAGACTCTGAGACTCACAGACTTCAAAGGGGCAAAAAGAGAAGTCAATAGATGCTGGAATAGAATAGTGTTCTTAAGACAGAAAAACTCTTTGATATATGCCAATAGGAGTATATTCATCCTTTAAACCAAAAACTAAATCAGTATGTGATACTGTGCACGTATTCTAATAGAATATCTTAAAAGTGAAGGAAGATGTAGAACAGTGCTAAGGAGACATCCCATGGAGTTGTTAGACTCCCTCACTGTTTGGGATCCTTACTTTTACATCCCATAGATTGAGCTGAGAAAAGTACTTTGGCTAAATATAGAGAGAACATCTCCTGAGACAAACCAACCAGAATTGCTCAGTTTGAGTTTTCTGTATAAAATATGCCAAGAATCTAACGTGCAACCTGCTTGCTAATGTTTGGAGCTAGGTAGGCATGTACAAAACTCCACTAATGAAAACAGCTAGCACCACTGGGACACTTTGTGGAGTCCAGTGGTGCTATAAAGAGCAGCAGGCAGTGCATCCAGGGATGGGTCACCTGTGCTTTTCCCCCATAGGAAGGATCTATCCAGCACATGGAGGGTCTAGGCCCTACAACGTGGCAAAGCAGGCCAACCTCTAAATTACACACTTCTGATTAGCAGTTTGCAATCAATAAATAATGATGCCATTGCTCTGTAATTTATATCATGGGGTTTATGTAATGTTTCCTATTCTTCTTAAATTGATATAATTTAATTCCACAAAGCAGTTTTACAAGACAACTTGCTGATTTACTAATCAGAACACTGAAAGCAGAATGTAAATTTTTTGCTTTAATTCTACTTGTTTCATCATGCATTAAGCTTCTTGCAGGGATGTTAGTTTTGACTTGAGCAGCTCTGCAGTGCCACATGTTGCGTGTCCCTGGTATGGGCCCTTGAGCTCTGTGCGTTTTTTAAAGATCTCGGTGTTCCAGATAATTGGACTGGGAACAGTTTCCTGTGCACTGGTTGCAGATTAAGGAAATTAAAGGAACAACAGTTAGAAAGGTGCATTTCTGATCTAATTTGCTCTCTGGAATGACAGAGCTATTCAATCAATTTCTGAGCATTACAATTATTCTGGAAGACTGCCAGCCAGGCAGTACAACTAACTTTTTAGATGGATTTGAAACAACCAGAACAGAACAAGGAAGCAATTGGTACTGCTTTTATACAAAAGAACTGAAGCTTTGCAAAAAAAGCTGACTTCAATAGGTGTTGACTTTAAATTAGAGACGAATTCATTCTTTTAAAAATATTTTTTTGCTAGGGATCTGAAGAGGTGGACAAAGAGAGAACAGAACATATTTTTTCTGGAAAAAGGACTATGAATAAAATTATGAATAAAACAAAGGAAGAATTTTTACAAGGGAAGATTAGATAACTACCTATAAGGAAACACTATTTTTTAAAAGATTGTTATTACAGCACATTTGGTAGATTAAATAGTAGGAGATGATTGTTAATGAGGATGAAGCTACTTTCTTTGTTCTCAAACATCCATAAAACTCTACGGTATATCTTCTTGAAAGGAGTTCATATTAGACATTTGCTTGGTCTCATTGATTACCTTCCTCTATCTTTTAAATAAAATAATAATAGTAATGAAACTGGAGGACTGTATTAGTGGGTCACTGATTGTCTCAAATACAGGAACACTGCAGTATGCAGCATTTGCTCTCCAACTGTTGCTCTCCTACTTCATATTAGGTTGAAGTATAAAAAAAATGCAGCTTGCTTGTTGGAATTTTATCTTACACCAGCCATCAGGGGAAATAAAAAGTTGTTAGGTTTTCCCTGAATTCTCACTAACAAAGTAAAAGATCATTTTCTTTAAAATTCATAAATATTGAGGATACTCCAAAAATCACATCATATGCTTTAAATTTTTATAGAGTAATTATGAATTGATTCAGTTTAAATTAAAAAGGAAGATAAATAGTGCTAGGTATGGCATTCTGAAAAGGTAAAGTATTACAAACTAAGAAAACTAATTGATGCATTGCATTGTGCCAAGTGCAGAGATTTGAATGATTGAAACCTGATATCTCCATGAGTTGTAGACCCAAGGCTACCAGGAGTCTTTATGTCGAGGAAAGAGAAAAGAAACAGAGGAAGAAAGGACACCCAGCCTAATCACTCCAATAAAAACATCAGGGATAAGCTTCAAGTTTACGAGCAGGAAAAGCATCAATTAGCAATCTATGTCTTAGCTATCAAGAAATGCAGGGCTAAAGAAAGAAGTGCCAGAAGTCAAGCTGAGTGCTGAGACCTTATGAAGAAATAAAATAAACAGTTAAAGATACAATAAGTAAAGAAACAAAACTAGGCGATAGAAATTGGGACTCCTAAGCAAAGATTAGGTAATAAACAAGGATAATCTAGATAAATCTCCAAAATTAAATGAATACTTTCAGTTTACGTTATGAAGACATAAAGACATGATGCACAATGAGAATCGGGGTGCTGAAATAACCATACTAGATAGGAAAGAAAAACTCTAGGAACTCAACAGAAATCTGAAAGAGAGAGCAAAACAAATCTTAAGACTGGTAACAAAAATCTTGACTATGGGATTAGTGAATAGAAAAGGAGAAAGTGTTTGCAGCAAGAAAAAAAGGACAAAGATGATTCAGAAACTAACATACTTGGTAATCTGATGTCTGAATTATGCAAATTTTTGGAACAAGTTTTGAAGGAAAAAACACAAACACAGATGTAAAGGGGAAATTGGGATAAAATGTAACTTAGTTTACCAAAAAGAAATTGGCTTAGCTGACTTGATACTTTATTAAGCTTTGCAGAGAACAGTAATGTGACTATTCCTCCCTCTCTGGGCTTTCATGATATTTGATTTGGTGTAAGTTTGTGAAATATTGGCCCAATTGAAGAAGATGAAAGTTAAGAAATTAATTAAAAAGCAGACAAGAAAGTGCTAAAGTTAGTCTAATGCAAAACTGTACTGGGATTGAAGGGGAAATATTAAACTTGAGCTATTAGTAAAAATGTGTTTAACATTTTTGAAAATATTTTTTGCAAAGTTGTGACGAAATTTGCTGATGAAACAATGCAAAGTCCTGGCTGACCTGGATACTAGAATACTTGTTGAGCCAGTGTAGTAGTCATGAGGAAGGCAAATACTTTCCCAGGGTATGTCATGAAAATTATAGTTTTCATCTGTAAATGAGTTGCCTTTCAACTCAGAGTGTTGGGACTACCATTTTGTGTAGCAGCACACATGGTTCAAACACTACTATTAGAGAAGGAAAAGTTTGTTTTTAGAAATTTTCCAGAAGATATAGTTTTTGTGAATGTTAATGATGAAGATAAATAGCATTGACAAATAGGTATAAAGTGTGGCTGGATACTAACACAAATAAATCAGAAAACCAAGGTCTAAAGTGCAAATAAAAAGCATGTGATTGATATGAAACAAAACAAAACAAAACAACAACAACAACAACAACAAAACAAACAGAAATGAACATAAAAATCTGCCAGAGGAACACAGGCAAGCTTTTCAGTTAAAATTCTGTATGCTCAAGCCAAGACCAGAAGAAATTAAAGTCATATGTAATCCAAGTGATATTTTCCAAACTATTAACGTCTTAAATTTCATCTCCTGGGTAGAGTGAAAAATAAGCCAAGTCTTTTAAAACATACTCCTTTAATATATTTAGATATGGCACAAAAGAAAATAATTTTTCTCTATGTGACAGGCAACACCAATGAAATACATATTCTATTTTTTAAGAGAAATATTTCTTTCAGTTGTAAAATTATATTTTTCAGTGTCTGCAGGTTTTTATGTAAAGAAGTTTCTAATCTTAACAGTTACATTATATAAGTGGTGTAACCTGATTAAACATGCTATTTACAGGCTTATGAAGATTGATTTTTCAAAATGTTTTGCCTCCAACTCTACAAACTCTTTGTACAATAAGTTTTTTCTTTTCTGGTTTTCATCCAGTACTTTCCTCAGAAAGCAAACCAGGCTTTGATCCTGAAGTTTGGTGTTCTGTGAATCCGTGTGATGATGGTGTTTTCTGATGTGGTTTCACTTATGTCTAGTAAAGCTTATGCTTGCATTTCTGCTCACTGACTGCACATAATACTGTCTCTTCCTTCTCTTTGGTGAGCAATTTCATTAAGTTTGTCAAGTCTGAATGCCTTTGAGACCTCATGCTTCTGCAAGATCTCATAGAAATTATTCAGCAATGTTGTTTGCAGGAGGGTAAGGACAGACAAATAGAAATTTAAGAAATAGAAATTTCACATCTTTAAGAAATGGGTTTATAAAGAACATGTAAATTAGTTCAAATGTGCAGTGAACTTTAAAATCTGAATTACCTCATGCTGAAGTGTTTTCTCCATCTAAATGAAGAAGAAAATGACATACATAATATAGTTCTCTTTGTTTTTGAGTATGTTGTACAGATATTTTCAATACTGCTAGATATATTTGTGGTCTGTTTGTTTCATGAGTATGTACTCCTCTAATGCACCGTATGAGACTAAAAGTGGAGTTTTAGAAAGAAAAGCATAAGAATGAACAAAAGCATTGCTGACAAATATTAACAAGTTGTGTACAATAGCTTGAGCTTTTCTCCACATGAAATTCTGCATGCCTTAACACTGCTGGACACCACAACTTAATGGTTAACTTAAGGTTAATAAGAGTAGAAAACAAGTTATCTAAGCACTACAAGTCCTCTGAAGACCACATTCTGAAAAACAAATAAGCATAGTGTTATGTTCTTTCTTCTTTCAGAGGTTTAAACAGATTTCCAATGGCTCTATTCAGGTTATGAAAGTGAGGTCTTGGAGGGAAATGGGCAGGAGAAAGTCCTCCCCCCAAAACCTTAACTCACACTTTTTCCAGTCTACAAAGCTCTAAGCATTGTGGTCCTTTAATAATGAAAAGTTTTTTACTTGGAATCCAGTGCAATGCAACGGTGCAATTACTCAGGAAAGAAGGAAAACCACCCACAGCAACCCAGATGCACTGAAATGAAGATAACGGCAATTCACATTTGGCACAGAGTATGTTCTCACTGTTATAGGCATGAATTTAAAGACTGACGTACTGCCCTTTCATCCACTTATCAGGAATATACTGATTGTTTCAAGAACTGAAAGGCCTAGTAGTGCAGAACTGTTAAAAGAGACACTCCTTCAGAAGCAGTACAGGGAAATATGTCTAGGACAAGGGGCTTGCATGCTCTATTGCCAAAACAAGAAAAGCTTATTTTAATTTCATTACCTTTTTTTATGTTTAAAGGCAAACGAGAACTAAATTCCAAATATCCCAGTTTTCAGCTTTGCAATCAAATCAATAAATCTGCAAAAGCTCCACTGTTGGGAGCACTGAAAATCAGGGGTGTTCAGAAATGGATCTGAAGGGTATTTTCTTGTATTTAGAGTCTCCCACACACACGTTCCTTGTGTCCTGTTTGAAACCTCTTCCGTTGAATGTGAAAAGCAGGGGGCAGAGTTATGCTGCAGGGCTGTTCCATTGTAAGCAGCAACCATGGTGTTGATCTCGAAATCAGCTTGAGTTAACTCATTACCAGACTGCAAAATTTGTATTAGGAATATGCACAAGATAAGAGAAGTATGCTTAAGGAAACAAAATTAGAAATGAGGCCTACACTATTATCATTTTTCCTTCCTTTTAAAACATAATATAAGCACTACCACACAAAATAATTTAGATACCAACTTTACTACGCCTGGCACTCTCAGAAGCTGTAAAATCTCCTTTTTTTATGAGCAACTACTGATTTTACAGAAAACAGAGCTTAAAGAACAAGATAGAAATCTGCTACTGTTTCAGATTACTAAAATCTTTTGGAGATATTTGGAAATAATGGAGAGAATAGAGTAGAACATAATCTTGAAAATCCTGATACTTAGCCATCACTCTTAATAAAAAAAAAACAAAATACTACCTGGTCTAGAAAATTTACCCTGCAGATATTATGGAACTGGGGCAGGCTTGTTTTCTTTCAATATATTAAAATATTTTCTCAGTCATATTTATTCACAAACTTAATGCTTCTCTGTCTCTAGCAGTAAAAAGCAGAGGAAAAATAAGTGTTAAAGAAAAAAAATCTCTCTGACTTGTCTCAGAGACAAATTTTTGGCCATTTTTTCTCTGTTTCAAATTTCTAAGTCTAAAATTCCTTTCTGTGTTTTCTTTGTTCTATTCAAGCATCTTGTCTACAGGGACTCTTAAACTTTGCTCAGAGGCTTTATTGACAACATGCCAGGTTCCTGTGTCTGCACCTAAATCGAATAAAATAAAGCAGATTACCTCTGCTCTAATACAGAAAGACTATGAGCCTTATGTTTATAAGAAAAGCAGTTGCCTACTGAAACATTTTTCTAGGCACTACATAAACATGTGCTTAGATTTCTCTCTGAAACAGAAAAACACTTAATGTAATTGTACATGTAATTCTCTTTACCTTTAGTGGTATTTAAACATCTGTTCATTGCTCATGATTAAGTACTTTCCTCCATCTTACTGCTTTCTTCTATCAGTGCAATAGCACTTCATCCACAGTCATCAAATATACAATCACTCTAGTGAATAACTGCATGAGAAATTTGTAGAACACACCTACACTACATCTGCATTCACTCTGCAGCATGAATGGGACCTATCCTTTGCATCCCTGTGGTGTGCAGTTCATTGCCTTTAAGTTGTGGAGTACTTATTCGTGTGCATCAAAGCTGCTGCCCTGCTGCCATACCCTGTTTTGTTTTGTTTTTTTTTTCTTACATAAAGGCTAAGTATGCAGAGAGATAGCAAACACAAGGTGTACGCATGACAATAAGGATCCCAGGATACTCTCCGACCTACACCTTGAATGTGGTTCCATTTTCCTTCTCTATGCTTAGTTGATTTTTTTTTCTGTTTGTTTGTTTTCCTGTTCCCTTTTCTTACCTTTACTTCTTTTTCATCTTACATCAACATTCCCTATTTTGAATCCACATGACAGCAACACTTTTGCACACTGTGCACACATTTAGAATCAATAGACAAATCTCTCTGAAATACTTCAGAACACAGAATTTTTGAAGATGTTATATTGACTTCAATTAACTAAAAACCAGCAGCTTTTAGTTACAAAGAGATATATTTCTGAAGACTAACACAAGGCCTACAAAAAACTGTTTATCCAAAGGTCACTTTCATCTCATTTTCCCAGCAGTTACTCTACATCTCTAAAATAATTAGAAAGAAAAATAGAAGTATTCTTAATTTCTCGATGCTGGGCATGTAGAGAGCAGAACTGTCTTTTCATTATAACTCATGAAAGACAGTCTAAATCAACCTTCTGCAATTTTTTGAAAGAGTTATCAAGCCCCTTTCATTACTTCAAAAATTGGTCTGGCTGTTTTAAAGACCTGACTTCACTCAGTTGGTTTGTCTGGCCAATTTATAACTACATTTTGAAACCTACAATTTCTAGACATATATATTCTCATTATATAATACAAATGAGTAAAGTGAAGTTCTTGGTTTTCCTTGTTTTCAATTTCCAAAGCATTTGAGAATTATAATAATTTGAACATTTGAGACATGCATATTTCTTCAGAAGCAAGTACATAAAAATGACTGTTTAAAATTATTTATTTGAATACATAACAAGTGTTTCCAAAGCGTTCCACGTACTTTCACAAAATATAAGAACTATAATAATGAATTAAATCTTTATCTGTGGCCCTGTGCATGCAGGGACACATTTCTACGTGCAGACACAGATGTAGGATAAAAAGAGCTTTCTGTATTTTGCTCCTCGAGCAGAGATTATAAGAAAAAATGTAGTCAACAGTGGCTGTCTGTGGGAGGCTCATTGCTCCTATGCAGAGGACCATCAGACAGTATTCTGGAGTGAGCTGTGTCCACTACCTGAGCTAATGTGCTTCCTGCAGAGTGGAAGGTGGAAGAAAGCTTTCTAGTGATTCATAAACATCCAGCACAAGGCCTATTTGAGAGTGTTGTGACCTCCCCTGAATTTCTAACAGTGATAGCTGGAGGCTTCTAACAACCTCTTTCATTCCAGTTTCAGGTAGTCCACTGGATAGAGGAACAAGTTGGTGAGCTGAAAGAGTTTGTCATTGAGTCCCCAGTCTGCCGGAGTCCTTACATGACATTACAGAAGTCACTTACATATATCAAAACTTAAGTTTCCTATCTGTACAATGGAATACTTCCTTACCTCTTATATGGATAGATATTAAGAATTTCAATGCACTTAGTGATAATGGAAGCCATTAAGTACCTAAATCAGCAACTCTGCATTGATCCATGGTCCATCTGTTAAAAAGAGTATCTTACAAACATAATCAGCAAAATATTTTTTGCCTCATTTTGGGAATACTTTTGTAATTCTGAGGCCAAACTTGATAGAAGATAATTATTTTTTCCAAGATAGGTTTTTCCTTAACTCTTTTCAGATATAGACTAGTTTATTCTCAAAAACATAACTGTTTATATCCCTTTCAAAATAAACTGCTATAAATACAAGTATAATGGCTTATATTATTTACAAAGCAATCAAACCTGTATCATGATTCACATGGAAGCTTTTCAGAGAACCTACATGCCTTCATAGTGTCCCTTTTTATTTATGCTATATATCATCCAATTTATCTCAGCCTTTTAAGTGGTGTGATGTGAATTTTTTCCTGCCTTGAATCATTTGGTTGGTCCTTTGTGAAACTATTGCACTTTTTTTGCTGAGCTAAAGTGACCAGCTGGACACAAGCAATTAATATATTATTTTTCCTTTCTTCAGGAACAAAAACATCTTACTATATAACTTGCTTTCTGGTAAGTTCATAAACCTGTATAAGGCTAAATTCATCTTTTGAGCGTGCAAAGGCAAAAAGTCATGTACAAAGCTACATTTCTGATCAATCTTTTTAAACGTATCCTAATATAAGGAAACCCAAATTGTTCCATGTAATACTTGTCCCTTGAAACAGCTACTCGAACAGCTGAAAGAATGAAATGTAAAAAAATTGTCTGATTACTTAAGGAGGTTATTAGCATATTTCACAGTGTTATAATACCTCCCCCCAACTATTCTCAGTCCCTTTGACATAGCTCCCTTCTATGTCTTTGTCATCATAAAATAAATCTTGCACATGGCGTGCACTAAGCTTCTGAAAACCCAAAGGACACAGGAACTAAACCTTTCTGTTTCTCCTTATTTCGGGTTTCGCCAAGGGCAATGACTTAAATTAGTAGAGCTACACAAGAGTCCAAAATCACTAAAGCAATACAAATTGCTGAATTGCCCTTCTCAGACGAGCTCACCAGAGTTGCAAACCAGCATGTGCACTGTGACCGAATTTATAACAGAATAGTTATAGTAAGGGTGGTAAGACAAGTTTAGTTAATTAACTAAGCATAGCAGTGATTCCAGAGGGCACCGTCGCAGATTTGCCTGTCAGGGAAATCTTTAGGTGCTGGAGTACCGTCTTTTTCTGCTTGCTATTAGATTTTCTTTTCGTAGTGCATCCCAGTACTGTACTCTACCTGCAACACCCCTGGAAAGTAATTTTTGAGTCCCAGTTTGTAGTACAGAAGATCAACACTACAAGGATCATACCTTCTCAGCTTACTTCTGATATAGTCTCCAAACATTCACACTGAATCCTCTAATAACAGTGATTTCCACACCATAGCCTCTTTGGAAAAAGCTTTATCTCCACCTGAATGTATATTTTAGGAGTGTCTAGTATAAGCCTTGCTTATGCCTTTCACAGACATCAGTACTTCATAGAACATCATGTTTTCTCAATTTTTATATTTAATAATGATTGAGGCAAAATTTCATGTTCCTGGCAAGAAATAAACTTTTACCTCACAGTTAGGGCCATCTTCCACTGTGCAAGAAGACATAAAAGACATGACATTCTGAAAGCATATCTTCAACATTTCATTGCAAAACCAGACAACCTCTTGCCTTCAAGCTAACTTGCATTTTGGAGGAAACAATGAGAACACCAAAATATGTACAGTGAAGCTCAGTTAAGAAAGCACATTTCCATCTAAATTATTTATACATCTTACAAGCTTATGGAATTTTATTGAAGTTTAAAGGTGACGTCCAACTACTTAAGTTAGAAAATTGTTACATGTCTAAACAGTCTGGCTTCGATTCAAAGTACTTGGAAGCAAAGAAGCAAATTCCCTGCATTGACTTTGATCAGTTTTCAATCTGGCTCTTGCTATATTATCTTTCAAATTTCATTTGCTTAAAATCCCAAAGTCAACAATGGTATACATAATTTGGATTCTTTAAAAAGTCCATAGTAGCCTGGGAGATGTTTTTGAGGAGCTCTTAAACTTAATTATTAGAGCTTGAAATCTGGAATGTGTGTGTAATGTCAAAGTAGTACATTGAAAGTAGCCATCAGAGAGAAACAAGCTCTGAAACCAACCAAGGACTTTCCTAGGGACATGGCCAGAATTTTCCCAAGAGAAAAACTCATATGATTTGGAATACAGTCACAAGGTATCTTGGGAAACCAAGATGCTTAGAGTTACCTGGCTGTTTTTGCAGTGAAACAGATTAGAATCATTCACAGAAACTGCTATTTTATTATTACAATAAAGATTATAATTTCTTAAACACTTAGTGTGTTTCTGAAGTAATTTTGTGACCATGCTTCTTTTCTCTGAGGAATAAATGAGTTTCTTCAATGTCAGCCAGAAGTTCCCAGAGTAAGTATACCTTGTAGATACACATACAAAGACTAAAATCAAGATATTATCTAAAGTTCATAAGAATTTCAAATACTATGGTGTGACAGAAAAAAATATAAGATAGACATATGTCATATAAGATAGAAAATGGAACAACATGCCTGAGAGAAGATCTGCAGTATCCACCCTTATCTAGAGCCATGATCCATTTCTCACCTGTTTTAAAAACTGAAAATTGTTCCACATTATCATAACAAGTGAGAACAGAGAGTTATTTGGTATGAATTAAGCTAATTTTTCACTGTCATATGCAATGGACCATATTATTTACATTCACTGATCTCCAGTCTGCAACAATATAATTCTCTGGTTAAGTCCTTTTGTATTTTAACAACTCTTAACATTAGCAATGATAAGAAACCCACAAAACTCACAAAAACATTATATTAATCAACCATAAAATAAACTAAAGGTTAACCACCTTAGCAAGCATTGCCAAGTCCTGAAGTCAGCCAGGACAATGCACTAGACAGTCTGAATGCAGAACACAGCACTGCAGAGAGCAGGTAAGATCTTGTCTCTAAAGCTGTGAACATTTGCTTGAGTTGCTTTTGTGGCACCATATTCCAGCTATCTACATGTCCCTGAGCTCCTTGGGTGAGCTACGGGCTCTCTGCTACATTTTCATTGCCAGTGTAAGAGCTCCTCCAGTGGGTCTACAAATCTTCCGAACTATTGTAAGTACGTTTAATTGTATGTCATACTGGGCCAACGAATGTACACATGATGGCAACTGCAATAATTTCCATCCCCAAAGTCTTAGGCAATGGTCTGCTTTTTAGGCTGTGAAAGGAAGGCAAACTGCCCTATAACACACCCCAGACTAGTTCTCAGGAAAACTGTTTTCTCTTGGCAAAAGGAAAGCCCAGTGTGTTTTCAGCAGACTGTAGTATCTCACAGGGGTTCCAGCAGGCACACTGAAGAAATGTAGAGGACAGGTATTACCCAAATATTGTGATAAAACAAATACACAAGGAAACACGCTGTCAGGGAAAGGGAAGGTCACAGATTCCCAGGCTGAGCTACAATGAGCCACAGACACTTTGTCATCCATACATATCCATATTGTGAAGCACGTTCATCTCCTGCTGTTTCCTAGTTCCCAGGGGCAGTGTCAGCCTGGTGAGGCTTCCCACTGCTATGTTCTTCCACTCAGATTGTTTTCATAGGTGGACCTGCACACTGTGTCAAAGAAAAAATCATTTTATGTTGTGTCTGAACTCCCGTTATGCCTCTGCACAGAATGGCCACTGTCTCTTGCAAGAAGCCATTTCCCAAACAAGGGAGCTCAAAAAGACGTAACCATTTAAGTCCTTTAGGCTTGTGGTTTCTCATTCTGCTGAAACCAAATAACAACAAAATAAATATAAAAATAAATACTGTAACAAGGGAATTCTCCTTAAGACAATGTGGAAATCTGAGAAGTTTATTCCACATATAATGAAAATGATAAAAAAATTGAAGCTTTTCAGATGGCATTTGTGAACAAATGGGGCAGATCATGCTATTTAGAGTAATTAAATTTATCTTGAGGGATGCAGATATATGCACATATTCTTAGAGTTACATATGATAAAAATATTTAGAGAAGAAATACAATCTGAAACAGTTCTGACCCACAGCATAAAATTGGACCAAAAGAGAGAGAGAGAGAGAGAAAGAAAGAAGGTGCTTTCCCTAATAAACTTTGACTTTTTCTTTTGGCTGTATTTCCAAGAAAAGAGGATTCATTTCAGTTTCATGACTGTAAAGTGCAGTCTTTCAGAGGAAGCTGAATGCTCAAATGCCAATTACAGGAAATGAAAACTCTGCAAAGTAACAGCTTTTTCTTCGAGGGGTAAGATAGCAATAGCAGATGTTGGCATCTCATACTCAAAAAAGAGAAACTGGGGAAAATACGGAAACCTGCTTTCTGTTTGCTAAATTCTTGAATAAAGAACATTCACTAGCCACACCCCAAAAATAAAATAAAATCTGCCTTACTAATGTTGAAGAGTAAATTTGTGTGGGAAAACAACAAGACAAAAGAAGCTGCATTTAGGAATAGCAACAGGTCAATTAATTTTGATTGTGTGACTGACAGAGCCCCAGTAAGAGAGGAAGCTCACTGGTCTGTGCAAGCAAACTGAAACAAATTCCTTGACAATATGAGTTACTGGTATTGATGACCTCCAGTGGGATAGCTTTGTCTTAGTCGACCTGATTTAACTGTGAGATATTTTAGCTGGCTTTGTACTTTTGTGGCATATTTGTATTTCAATAAAACCTTATTAACAGAGACTCAGCCAAAATTCTCCAATCTCTTTTATGCATTCATATGCTCATCAGCACTTTCTCTGCCAAACTATAAAACAGCAGAACAACAAAGTCACAATTTTCTATTTTATTGCCATCTAGTTGTATTTATCATATTAAAGACCATTTTAAAAGGTGGACAGTTAAATTCTTTGAACTAGATTTAAATTAAATGATTAAAATGTTACATGTATTTAATTTTCTTTTAAAAAACAGGGGATGTTTTTCTCCACAGTCTCAGAGACTTTATTTATTCTCCTGCATCACTACAACAGCCCCTCAGTACACATATGCATCGGAAGAGGCAGACAACCCATAAAGCAGCTGTTAATCATGTTTAGCAGCCTAACTGCCAGCTAGTTTGTTAATTCAGGGCACGCTATTCCAACTGGAGTTTTGTCTTCAGAACCAGAGCAGCAGTGTGACAGTGCCATATTTCTGAATTGCTTTCCCTTTCGCTTTATAGACGTCCATTCCTGAGATAACTCCTTACAGCCTGACAAAATCTTGCCAACGGATAAAAGGTTAGTGGTAAATAAACCAACAACACACCAGCTACCTTGGTCCAGATGCAATTTCTTTTACTTCTTACTACACAGAGCTCAGACTACATCCTGTAAGGAGTTCTTCAGAGTAAATGGGAGCTGCAGCAAGGCTGGACCTGGTATTTCCTGGAAACTACTGGGACATAAAATAATCCTGACCAGTCAAGCTGGAGATGTATGACATTAAAGACTGTTAGGAGTAAAAGCAATGTGCTTTTTCCTGCAACTTTTAAAACCCTTTTCTTTCAGGTGTTCAGTCCTGCCACGTTCTGGATGGTGATTGAAGCAGAGAAACATCTGTGCACAAAAGAGCAGGCACAGTTTGTGTTGATCTTAATTTCTTGGAAACAAAGTGGTTTTGGTCTTGCTGTCTGGCTCAGGAAAAGGAGAAAGCAGTCGCATCCTACCGTATAGGCTTGGTCTTTCTGTTCTACCTGGGCAATAGCTAGTCTTCTAGCTAAGCTCCATGAGGTAGACCAGTCAGGGCAAAACTTTTATCCCGTTTCTATGTCAATTGTACAGTCACAGAGCTTTGTCATCAGTGTGATATGTTTTTTTCCTGCTGTTTTGTATAGACCTATTCTGCATTGGTTCACAATATTTTCTGCAGAATCTAACTGTTTTTGCCCATGTCATTCATATAGCTTATTAGAGTCAGCTAGTGACCTTTGTTCTAGGATACTGTAATGTTTATTTTGTGTGCATGTACAAAACACATACATACATGCATATTCATTTGAGTTAATATTCAACCAATGAAAGTTACAGTAGAGAATAGGAATTCCTTTACCTGTAACTATACACTCCTTTCACTATAAAGAAATTGTTCAGAAACCAGGTTGTGTAAATTGACTGAGGAGTAATTCTTATTATACATCTACAGAAAATCATTCCTTCTTCTCTGTTTCAAAATAGTTTTTTCAATACTGTGTTTTGACACCTTCCTCAGAATTTCTATTCAATGCAATGACAGCTCAAATACTGTGTGCAATGAGAGGTAGAGATAGACCATTCCAAAGACTGACATATAGAAAGAAGGAGCAGTGATTATTTATGCGTATATGACTCTTTTTCTGCCTCATTCCACATGGTTTTCACACTACCTTTTGTGTTCTTTAATGATCAACAAGCTATTAGGTCTTTTTTTNTTTTTGCCTTGGCACCACACTTAACAAATCTAAATGCCTAGAACTGAACAATTACAAAGAGAACCCCTCCTGGTCTAGAAGGTCTTGGGTCTCTCAGGGCTTCCTCTTCTTACACTCGTGTGTTTCAAACAAGTAGGGTGTTTGTTTCTGGAGAAGGAGACGGTGGCATTTGTCCCCTAGAGGATCCTAACAAACCATCTGCTGCACGTGTGAGCAGACAACTTTGTAAGCCTTAGCTAGCTTACACCCACGCAGGAAAGAGACACCTTTTAGAGAACGCAATAGCATTCACCTGTCCTTGCCCTTCATAAAGAAGTGATATGTTCTTCAAACTCAAATCAGACTTGATGTGTCATTCTGTGTAAATTTAGGGTCCATTGCTGAAGAAAGGACAAAAGGACCAATGCCAGGGAAATGTACATAGTCTGCTACACCTCCTCTGCCAGCAATAGGCTAGTTGAGATACTTTCATTAACTTTTGAGAACAATGTAGAGAAGTCATTAAACAGTGAAGGAATTTAAGGCTGAAAAACTACTGCTTTAAAACATCCTATCTCCTTCTTCACTGCAGATAATCACATCATGTAATTGTTTTAATAAAAGAACTCTGACTCATTCTAAAATGAGTTTATTCACTATTAGCATAGAGAAAGTAAAAAGATCTTTACTCTCTCATGACAGGAAACCTACCTATTTCCAGCCTGAGTTCACTGACAGTTTATGGGCCCATTGCTCTCTGTGCAACATTGTCCTTCAGCTTAACTGTCTTCTTTTGGTTATTCTCAAAACCCCTATTTGAATTGTTCTGCCTTGTAAAATTAAGTCAAATTATTTTGGTGTCATCCCATGAGATGGGAATTAAGTTATTGTGGTCACAGTTGTAGCCTTTCTCTGAACTCATTCCTGCTGAGATTTATATCACAATTAAATAAAAACAACCAAAATTTTCAGAAGATTCTAGACCTGGTCTTGCCATGATCTTGTGGAGATGGAGAAGGTGAACTGAAATTATATGAGGCCCAGAATAGAATAGAAAGAAGTCTTGTTGCAAATTCGCTTTCAATAAAGATGTTACAGTCTGGACATACTGCTCGAATTTAAGAGAAAATAGCTATCTGCCTTTTAGCATGCTCCAGTACCAAACAGAATAATTGGTTCTTTGAAATAGAAATTAGTTCTTCATTCACAGATCCTGGAAGGAAGCTTAAATTGGAAAAGTTGTCTAAAATAGATGAGTTTAGAGATACCATTTGTACAATAGTATCAACCCATTTAATTAAAAGCTTGGTTGTCAGTCACTATTTTCTTTCTGTCTAAGATTACTCGGAGATTCAAGTGGCACACATCACTAAGGATAGAGCAGTGCAAATAATGGGTTCCATTTCAGCTGAGAAATGAAGAAAGATCTTTTGAAACAGATAGAAAGTTTTGCTTAATAGACTCAGGTTTTGTGTGTGTGTATTTGGTGTTTTTTACAGTTTGGAATGAAAATCTGATGAACTGTTCAAAATACATCAAAATAAATTATTTCAGCTTTTCCAGGCAGATTGGGGTTCAGGTACTCATGCTGCAGGGCACAACACCAGATGAAATGTTTATAAAAATTGCTTTTACATGTCACAATTCCAGCTCAAAGCCATTGAATTCCCCAGAACAGTTTAGAGGAGTACCAGATGTACTAAACAGGTGAAAACCCTTGTCCATGTGTTGCCATCTCCTCGTTCTGCTTGTGGCTTTCCTGTCTATCTTTTGCTAGAAATATTTCTCATTACAGGCTCAATCCTCACATAAAACACAGACTTAGGTGACCTTTGGGGTCACAACACAGCTCACATATCTCCCACACAGTCTGCTTTTCAGCTTCTATCATTCTTCTGCAGCTACACAGTGCTACAGTCTTACTCCGATTTTCCTCTCTTCGTCTCTCTTCGGGTTTGACCCAGTTTTCTTCCAGAACAGCTAGTGTCCAACTTGTTGCAAGTAATAACCTTAAAGTCCTTTGGAAAGTCACTAAATACTGATTTTTATTTTTTATTTTTATTTTTATTTTTTTTTTAGGTTCTGCAACCAACCAGTTTGAACTCTGAAAACTGCAAGTAATCACAAACCCTTTACTTTCAAGGTTTCAGCTATCACCCTTAACTCTCCCTTCATCCAATTCCGAGCCTCTCTTCTGCTATTTTGTATAAGCAGATGTGTAAATAGCTTATAGGAATGTTTTTCTTTCACTTCTTCATCTTTCACTTGGAGTTCTCTAGCCTGTTCTTATATGCCTTCTTCCAACCCCTTGCTTACAAGTTTGTTGCTATTTTATAAAAAAAATCTGAAAAATCCTTTCCTGACAGCAACCAGTTGGACTTTCATAGCAAATCAGGCAGACAACAGTACGTTTAATTCATTTCTCATAATCGTAACCACGGTAAGAACAAATTCTGCAGTCAAAAATAGTAAACAAACAAACAAACAAACAAACAAAAAAAAGAAACCAAGCTTCATTTGAAAAATTAAAAGATTTAAATAAAAAATGTATCTAAGAGTATATTTTAAACAGAACGTATCAAATGCTAGAAACAGTAAAGCTTGCCTTTTACAACAGAAGGGCAAGAGTAGGGAATTCATTAGTGAAAGACTGATTGGTGCAATTAAACCTATAGTTCCTGGTATATACCACATAAAGACTCACACAACAGAAACCACTGTAATTTAGTTTACTCTCTCTAACTTAATTATCTACTTCATTTCTTGCAGCCATATAAAAATGTTAATGTTTACCTTTTTTTTAAGCTCCTTGTGAGTTTTTAAATTGAATTTATATGACTCTTTATGCCACCGTATGTATCTCAGTTATGTCATACCTGAATTCTGAAAACTAAACTATCCTCATTGAAGAATGAATATAATGATTCATTTTACTTAATTCTCCAATGCTTTATTAACTGCTTGAATGCTGCCAAATGAAGCTGCTAAATCCTTGCAGGAATCATACAGTCCTGTAATACCATCAACATTTAAAAGAAAGCTGACAAATATGATTTTATGCACTAAACAGCAGTAGTAGAGAAGGCAATGTAGACTGGAGCATGTAGGGCAAAGTGTTGGTTTTAATTTTTTTTGCCACACTTTAACTATGGTGACTATTTCACTAGCATAGCTAGCATGTCTAGCTGTCAGTGTAGTATTTCTGTGACTTTTTACTCCATTCTTGTTACTCAGCCTAGCGGTTACTGGATGTTTTCAGAGACACTTCTAGCTCTAACTTTTTTGATAAACAGGAGGCCGATGGAGACAGCAACCAGCAGCCATAGTCACCAACACCTACATCCATAGCTTTGCTTGTTATACTGTCCAGATGTCTTCCACTTGCTCCTGGTGGTTGTCACTTGTGGTGGGAGAGAGAAGGTCCTTGCCCCACCCTCTTGTGCACAGGAGCAAGGCAGGAGCAACTGCAGCCTGAACGTCGTGAATGGACACAGTGCTGTTTGCTCTGAACACTTGCCACAATTTAGAGCCTAGTGCTGGATGAGTTTCAGTAGCCAGGTGCTGTAGTCAGCAGCCAAGGCGGACCCCAACAGATGTGCCAGCACCATTGGACAGCTGTGCTATTCTGGTTTCCTGCTTGTTGACTTATTGAAATATTGTTGCTTGCTCATGTCTAGCTCAATTCTTAAGCCAGTATCTTTTTTTTTTTTTTTTTTTTTTTTTTTTTTTTTTTTTTTTTTTTTNTTTTTTTTTTTTTTTTTTTTTTGCAGTGTTTCTGTTCCTCTCATGCTAGTTTAGGAAGAGAATTTGCTGTAAAGGTTGAGGAGAGAGAAAGAGTGCAGAGCAGAAAAAAGTTCTTCACCATCAGCAGAGCTTTGACACAGAGAGTGAGTGTTGGCAAATTCTTCTTTCCTAGAAGGCTATATGGAATTAGGCCCAAATCTACTGCCTTTAGTGGGGAAAGAAACTGTTATGGGACGGCAAATACCCTAGCACGCTGAATATATTGACTGCCTGAAGCTAAAATTGGGTGGAGTCAGTATGTGTTAAAGATGATATCTAGTGTTTATGTAAAGCCTTGAAGACCAAAATCCTGTTTCAGGCTATAACCTAATAAAACTAAGGAACATGGTAAAGGAAAACATTGCTTGAATACTTGGAAAATAACACCTGAATGACGTATTTCTTCCTTCTGTTATCATTACATTTGAGAAATGTTGTTTTCTGTGCTAGAGTGATAGCTTATGACATAATCTTTCCATAATATTATAGCTATCTTTTTTTCCATTACAGAATGATCTAGAAGTACGACAAAACCCCCATGTATTCTTTTCAGCCTCAAAATTCAAAAATATACTTTCAACATTCTGCAAGAAAAAATAGCTAGTTGCACAGAGGCATTCACTCTCAGATTCTTGGGCTGTTTGTTTCTCACATACTTTACATTTTGTTCCCGTGATACTTGTTGTTCTACTCTGATCTGCACTGAGGTGAAGAGTGGTTGGCTGATTAAGAGATTACATTTGTTTATTACAGGCGGCCTTCCAATTACTCTTGGAATACTGATTTGACTGTCTTCTTTATCTCCAGCCTGCAAGTATATATTTCAGAGTCGCTACCTTCATGCCCTCTAGAAACTCCACATGGCATGCTCTTTGCTAGGCAACCTTGTAAATGAAAGACCAAATGTGGAGACCTGCCCTCGGAAGTGGCATAGACATGTTTTAACTGTTTCATTTCAAATTAGTGTAGTGCCTTATATCTTCAAAACTAAGATCCAATACTAGCAATCAGTCCTCAAAAAAAGGAAAAAGAAAAAGTTGATTCCTTAGCCCAGATAGAGAACTGAGGCACAATATTAAGTAATAAATATTTAAATGATGTCTGCAGGCAGAAAACTAGATTTCTATATAAACTGCAGTTGACCATTGGCTAGTATACATTGAAAGATAGACTAGTAGGATATCCAAGGGGATGGATAGCCTGTGAAGCACATATGTTTCTAAGTAGCCTGTAATTAGCATTCAGAGGTCTCAAAAGGACCATGCAAATTGACAAGGACACACTTTCAAGAAGATAAAAGTCAGTAAAAGAACTGGAATTCAGAAGTCCTTAATCCCAAGACACTTCTAATACTGCATGCATTCATAATTGTTTGTTCACATCAATGTAATGTATTTGCATAGCAAGAGCAAAAATAATTAATTTGTTGAAACACAGATTTCAGGCGTATGTCAGCAAGTCACACTAAGACTGCTTTGGCAGTGTTGTCCTGTTAAGACTTCAGTTTAACTTTAATGTCAGGAGGAGTAATTCCATTTGCACTCAGAAAGACCTGGAACTCTATTCTGCTCCCTGGCCTGCAGCCAGGTCACACTGGGTTGTGATCTCATAAACCACGAAGAGTCAGCAGAGATCAGAATTTGAGAAAATGATCATTAAATGATTTAGAAGCGGTGCTCTTCATTTCAAATCAGCAATGCCCCAAGACGGCATTGAGGGCTCTGTTCCATGATGAGGCCATCATTCAAACTGAATATAAACCTGATGTTTTGACAATTTGTATTTATTAAAGATCCAGGCTACTTTTCAATGTCCTGGGCATACAATCCTACCCAATTCTTCAAGCTGACCTCTGTGTGTTCCCGGTATACCATCCAATGAACTTTGAAAATGTACTATCTCATCCTGTGCCTAACAAGTTTTCTGTACATCTTCTGCTGATGTACAAAATGTAGAACTCAGTGGTAGGTGCAGCCACTTCTTATCTTCTTTCTTCTTGGACACGCTAAAGCACGCAAAGGTTTGGGGTATTGGTGTCATCAGGAATAATCTTAGTGGTCATCACAAAAAACTAAATATAAATAAAATGTAACATTTCTTCTAGGCACAGTGAGTAGTCACCTCTACACAGTTTACAACACATAATATTTATAGGCCTCAGAACTCTCTAGAAGGTGAGGTATAACTGTGGCAAAAAACTGGATATCTGAGTACCATATTAACTCTATCCACCAAAAAATTGAGATTGATGGTAGAGAAAGGGAAGGAAAACAAGTAACTGACTGCTTTCCAACATCAACATCCTTTTAAGGAACAGCAGAGGCAAAGGACAAATGACAGAAGAAAAAAGGGAGGAAAGAACATGGTAAAGGCATATAATTAGTGAAAAGTCAAAGGAAGATTGAGTTAAGAGATGGTATCTCTAAGCACTTAAAGCTTTTTTCTTAATTAGAATCATAGAATCATAGAATATCTCAAGTTGGAAGGGACCCATAAGGATCATCGAGTCCAGCTCCTGGCACTACGCAGGTCTGCCCAAAAATTCAGACCATATGACTAAGAGCACAGTCCAAACGCTTCTTAAACTCCAATAGGTTTGGTGCTGTGACTACGTCCCTGGGGAGCCTGTTCCACTGCGCGACAACCCTCTCAGTGAAGAACATCTTCCTGACATCCAGCCTGAACCTCCCCTGTTGCAGCTTGACAACATTCCCTCGGGTCCTATCACTGGTCACTAAAGAGAATAGGTCGGCGCCTGCCCCTCCGCTCCCCATCGTGAGGAAGCTGTAGACCTCAATGAGGCCTCCCCTCAGCCTCCTCTTCTCTGGGCTGAACAAACCAAGTGACCTTAGCTGCTCCTCATACATCTTGCCCTGAAGGCCCTTCACCATCTTGGTAGCCCTTCTCTGGACACTCTCCAAAAGTTTCACATCCTTTTTGTACTGTGGTGCCCAGAACTGCACACTGTACTCGAGGTAAGGCTGCACCAGCGCAGAGTAGAGCGGGACAATCACTTCCCTCAACCAACTAGCAATGCCATGCCTGATGTCCTTTAAATAAACAATAGAGTTCTTTTTATTATTATCATTATCATTTATTATTATTATTATTATTATTATTATTATTATTATTATTATTATTTGCAAATTAGCTGGCACAGCATTTGAGGCCAGAGATCTACTTCAAAGAAATACTGGTTTGCTGAAACATTTATCTAGTGAGGGCTATGTGTGCTATCTCTTGAGAACCAGAGGACTGCTTTTGCAAAGTTATAGACTGGCACTTACTGAGATTTGCAAAAACTTGTAATTGGGGGATGCACCGGCCTCAGTGGGGCTGGCAAGATCATTTAAGCTTGGTCTACAAAGGGGAGGGAAAGAACATGTTTGGTAAATCTCAGTCTGTGCTACCTACGATGAGAACTAATCCCTTCAAAGGCTGCAGCTGATTGACTGCTTCACTTCTTTGTCCATGCAATCAGTTTGTTTCACTAATTTCTAAACTTTACTGTCAAGATTTGCTTTTCATGTGAAGTCGCAAATGTCATAACACAGGTAACCAGGTTTATGTTGCAACTGGCCTGAGATGGCAAGGGGGAAAGAGAGCAAGCGACAAATGCTTCTTTTCGGTTTTCACAACACCAGGTGCTCCAAGGGCAGCAGAGCAGTCACTGTTGCAAGTGCCTCATCCCAGAAGGATGAGTACAATCTAGGTGTGCCCTGGCAGCTGAGGGGCAAACCACATTTAGGGTGCATTAAACACTGGATAGCCAGCCAGTCAAGAGCGGTGACTCTCCAGCTATATTTAGCATTGCTGTGGCCTCACTTTGAATATTGTATGCAGTTCTGGTCTCCACAATATGAAAAGGATGTTAACATACTTGAATGCATCCAAAGGAGGGCAACAAAGCTTGTAAAAGAGCTGGAAGGCATGTCCTGCGAGGAAAGGCTGAGGACACTTGGGTTGTCTGGTCTGGAGAAGAGGAGGCTGAGAGGTGACCTCATGGCTCTCCACAATTTCCAGAGGGGGGTGAAGCGAAGGGGGAGGCGACAGCCTCTGCTCCCTCGTAACTGATGACAGGATGGGTGGGAATGGCACAAAGCTGCACCAGGGAAGGTTCAGGCTGAACATCTGGAAAAAATTCTGTAGCATGAGGGTGGCCAACACTGGAACAGGCTTCCTAGAGAGGTGGTTGATGCCCCATGCCTGCCAATGTTCAAAAAGCATTTGGACAACACTCTCATTAATACGCTTTAACTTTTGGATAGCCCTGAAGTGTTCAGGCATTTGGGCTTGATGATCTTTGAAGGTCCCTTCCAACGGAACTATTCTATTCTACTCTAGGTGCAGCACCAAAGAATTGAGTCCTGTTCTGTTTGGCTTTTCTCACAGCTGAGCTGGATGAGTTTCTCCCACTGAAAGATAAACAACCTAAATAGGGGTGATTCCTGTATCAATATCTCACTCTGTGATTTGCTTTCTGAAGTAATTGAAGCAGAGCCTGAACTAAGCTAAAGAACTAGAATAAGGGTATCCTAATCTGTATATCCCTTAATATTTCAGTTTCCATTTCTTCAGATTCTCAGTCTTACACATACACATCTTGGAGTTTATCTTGTATGTGTTCTGGTGCCTTGGACCCATATGAGTGAGAAAGAGATATTTTTAAGTCCTAAACCCAGTGTTATAATGCAAGTCACATATTCTATCTTATGATTGTATGAAATGTAATTATTGCCTGCAGATGCTAATTCCCAAAGAAAACATGGCCCTCTTTGCTGTGGTGTTGTTCAGAACACATTATTATAGACATTAGTGTATCTAAACTACACTCACTATCACTCAGGAAGGAAAAAAAACAAACCAATGGGAAAAAATGACAAGGAAAAGTGGTAGGAAAGCAGTTCAAATTTTAACATATAGTTGTTCTCAACTCTTGGAAAAAAGACATTTATCACAAGCTAAAATATGAAGAAAAAAAGCAAGGTTAAAAATAATATTCTACACTACATAATAAAAGTTTGCAGAAAATGGTCTCTCTGAGGTGTTAGAAGCCTGATAACTTTGGGGGTACTTGAGCTAGACAGGGCAAAAAGTTAGCAGCATCATGTATCAGATATATACTAGAAAAAAAAAGAAGCATATGATGCCAACGAATCTTTTTCATTTAAAGGTGCTATGTATAAATATAGATCCAGCATTGATAAAAATAAATAAGTGCATAAATATCATATGCACTAAAAGTTACAGTGAAATGAACAGAAATTTGAAAGAAATAGATATACTCTATACAAGGTATAAAGTACTGGGTCTCTCTGTGAAAGTATTTGGGGAGATCACTGATCTTTTCTAGTTCATCTGTGAAGGTGACCTATTTGTCTCTTCTTTAGACAGAAATTCTCACTCACACAGGAATAGTAAGAGAGAGAAAAATCATTCACGTGGGGCATTTTTTCCTGGGTCAGCTCTTGTATTGTTTTCTACAGAATATAAATTGGAGAGTCCTTGTGGGTCCCTTCCAACTCGGGATATTCTATGAAACAAAGGATGTATTTTCCACTTGATTTTTTTCACCATAGATGGAACGTGTTCCTTTACAAATGATGAAGTAGATCCTTTCCTCCAAGGAGGCCTGAAGTTTGCTCCCACTTTTGCCCATTTTCACACCTTGGTCTCTAAGTCTGCTCAGTCTATGATCCCTAGAGTGCGACCGCACCTCCTTCCCAACCAGCACTGCATATAAAGGAGTCAGTCAAAAGCTGCTCTCAGCCATCAAACAGCTTCCACACTCAAAGATTGCCCATCTGCTCAGGCAAATAAAGAACACACTGTGAAAGAGGATTAAAGAAGCAACTACCCCGAATATTAATAATGGGAGTCTTCATGACTGAAAACTGACCACTGAAATGTCTTCGCAGCCAAAAACGGTGCCTGTAAAACTGATCTCAGCTAACAGCATGGATAAGGAATAATTTTGCTGTTGAAAGATCAAACATATCTGGTATTAACATACAACTTGGTGTTACACAGTAATAACATGGACATGATTCAATGTGTTGGCTGAATATATAGACTAACACTGCATCAAGTTTTGATCACTTAGTGGAATGAAAAAGATCTGTGGTTCCAAATCAATAACTGGCAGGCAAAAACCTGGTGTAAGAGCAACTTAGGTAAACCTTACCAGGGAATCCCTGAGAAAGACAAAGATTATTTTTTCCTTAACATTATGTAGATACATCGAACTATTACTCTCTGTACAATTGGCTTAAGATGATTTCAGTCCAACATGAAACCTAATCTGCATGTAGACTCAATTCAACAATCATGTTGAACAACAATTGCTAGTGCACATAGTCTCAATGAAAATCACTGAGTGCAACTGAAATGCACTGACTGTGCAATTTACATTGTAGAATTGTACAAAAGTGCAAGAAAACACTGTAAGTGTAAAATAACTTACAATAAGCTATTTGAAGTATTTAGAATTATTTCTAAGGGGAACTATGGGAAAAAGAGATTTAAAGAAAAGATTCGCTGAGTGTCTTTGTGAATCACCTTTAAAGAAAAGACTCCGCAACATACTGGAAAAAAACTATTTTCACCAATGGGACACCATAACTTTTTATCTTTTTGCAGCTCCAATGGTATTTACAATGCCACAGAGATTGTTAGCGTCTTTACTAAAATGTTGAGGAGTAAGATTAATACACTTAGAAAAAAAAATTTAAATAGTGTGAAGTTGCAAGACAATTTCACTTTTTTATAGTTAGTTTGTACTTTCTGTTTTTGGTTTAAATGTGATTTTTGAGGGTTCAGTTCTTTCCCCCCAGAATATTTTGAGGTTTTGTTTTTTATCATTAGACAATTATATTAAAGCACTGGAAATACCTTGGAGAAGGAAAATGGCATCATGAAAACTTGATTTTGTTTTATGATGATATTGAAATGCCACAGATGTTTTATTTTCAGCAGTCACTGTAGGAATCTGTGTTAAGAAGTCCTAGTGATCACAGGAATATCTGTTCAGTTTCTGCTGTCTATCTAAAACAACCCAAGCTAAAGAGCCCGGGACATTTAAAAAAAAAAGATGCATTAGATTTTTAAAGTGCATATTTTATTAGGTCTATTTATTTATTGTGCTCTTACACAGTTTAGACACTTTCCAAATGAAACAACTTCTATCCAAAACTGTTTAAGGTTTAAATGGAACAACAGTGCAAGAGCCTCAAAGATCAGAGTGGGAGGAAGAAGGGGACAGTATAATTGATCACTCGAAGCTAACATTGTTCATATCCTGAGCAAGACACATGCTTACAGCTCAGTGAAATGGAAAGAAAGCCAATGGGAGGAAGGAGGTGGGGAGTTATTTTTGCTTTCCTTTTTTAGATCACTCATTATTTGAAAGATTTCAATCATGCTTCTTCTCATTCATCCCTTCTATAAACTATGTATCTTCAGTCTCCCTGCCTGTGAAAGTCAACTGCCTCTGCCCTCCATTCTAGTTTTTGCTATATTCTTTTCTCATAAGTTAACAAGAGCAATTAAAAAGAAACATATTGCTAACACAGTGTTAGGGAAGTAATCATTATCATTATTTGTATACATGCATGTGTATGTGTGCGGGAATGTATCACGATTAAAATATATTCTAATTTCCATTGCATTCTTGATACAATCTTTTTATGTGGGCATAGGCAGAGGGACTCAGAAATTCAGGAGAGGGGTTCCAGACTGCAGTTTTTAATGCCATTATGGAAAACAGGAGACAAAGGCAGCAATTTACTGCTTTGTGTTCTGCTTTGTGCAGGAACTATGCAGGAGCCATTTTACATTAGAAAAAAAAAAACACTATGAAGTATCAACTTATATCACTGATTTTGTCTGTGCAACTGCA
Organism: Anseranas semipalmata; assembly: GCA_013399115.1. Taxonomy (NCBI): domain Eukaryota; kingdom Metazoa; phylum Chordata; class Aves; order Anseriformes; family Anseranatidae; genus Anseranas; species Anseranas semipalmata. The sequence continues at coordinate 137,932 of VXAA01003104.1, forward strand.
GCATGCGATTTGTGGGCTTACATTTCCTTTGACTTCTGCTGCCTATAGTGGCAGAAAAGACTTTGGCCTGGAACCTCCCTCCAGGGTCATCCTTGCATCTTACATGAAATGAAATCTTTTGATATCTTGCAGGATCTGATTCTGTCTCCCCCCTCCCTACAGCATATGCTTGAAATCTTGTGAGTTCATTTGCTCCTCTTCCTTTTCTAGGCACACTGGCAACTGGGAATCTTCAGTGGTGTGTGTAAGAAGCTACAAGACCTAGCTACAAGACCTAAATTCTTTCACACAAGGAATATCTCATTGCCTGTCTGCATTTTTCTGACATAAAAAGAAATAAAACAAAGGTATTCCCTATTCAAATATTTCCTAATGCAATACAGTTACTGAAAATTAAGAAATTCCTCACAATTACTTTACTTTTTGAAACATCAAAAATGGATTAGGAATACGCATTTTTAAAATCACCTGTAAAGAATCCATATTGGTCAATCCTACTATATTTCTGATTTTTTTCCCATAGTGCAGGTGTTTGTGAGGCTATTTCACTCCAACTACCAGTACTCCCAGGGGACGAACAGAGTGGGTGAATGACATTGGGCTGGGTGAATCAAAGAAATGGGAACATTCAGAAGTAGAACAGCCACATTTGATAGCATCCTATAGCAAAAACATTCCCAAGATATTGTAGTGAAATATTCAGCTGTTGAAACAATTAAGTCTGGAGAGCAAAGCTATAGTAAAACTAAGCAAATGGATCATACCAGAACAGAGACCATGCCAGATGCAATTGTCATTAGAGCAACTGTCAGAATGTCCATCTCTAAATATGAATAAACTACTAATAATTATTTATAAGCTAATTACAAGAATAATTATAAGCAGGTAGATTAAATAAGAGATGAGCTAGCAGGAAGATCTGTAAATCAGTTTCCTTTGGAAACAGTAAATGAACAGAGACAGATAGTCATTTTATTGTCAAAGCACATTGTGAGAAAGACAGTACACATCAGCCTTTCATAAGATTTCTCACAAGAATCCCAAAGAATATGGCTTTTGAAAGAAGTTTTACAACCTCCCAGAACAGACACCATATTCCACATGTGAAGAACAAAACCTAATTTTCCTTGGACTAATATTGATAAAAGTTACAGCCATTTGAACCAATCCTACTGCTGAAAAGATTTTGGAGAAGGCAATTTTTGCTATTACAGGCAAAGCATGACTCTTTTCTGTTTGACTTTTGAAATCATTTTGCAAAGCTCAAAAAAGATGTGTTTGTTGGATATGTATCTAAATGTTAATCCTGTGAAAGAGATCCACAAAGGAACTGCTCTTTCTATACTTTTCCTTCAGGAGTAAATTGCCTTCTCATCCAGCATTTCTCGTAATCCAAAACTGTAAAGGGAGATTAAAATCTCTCCTGCTGATTTGTGCATGTTCATAGCTATCAATAATTGCACCATTGATCCTCTCCATCTGTTTACATTTGCTTATACCTATCTGAATATATTCACACAGTTTTATTTATAAACTGCTATAGTCTAATCCTGCATCATGCATTCATTTAGGCATTCATATACTTGTTTAGTTTTGTGTAAGTCTAAGCAAGTATGCAAATATATTAATTCAACATAGATTTCAGTTGTAAGTATCTCAGGCAATTAACACTAATATTCAAATTTCGCTGCCCAGAGTCTTTGCTGTGTCAAGCTCCTTTCCATTGCTGCAATTGAAAAGAAAGGATGTCAGGGTGAAGATCCTTAAATTCAGGACCCTAGGCTTAAGGAACATCAACCATTTTAGCTCCCACTTTTATAGTTTTTATAGCTGGTACAATCACACTGAACATCATGAAAACAGCACTGCTGCTGTTTCTAGCTGGCAAAATTCAGTGATAAAGCTTCTTTTTTGAGGTGTGCAAACTGCATAACAATCTTCTCCAGGCTCGGTCTTAGATTTTGTTCTTCTATATGTGGAGGAATTTGTACTTGACTAATAGGAGCTCATGACATTAGGAAGACTTCTGGTATTTCACATCATCACAGAACAGATAAGGCAGGAAGGTGCCTTGAGATCATCTGGTTCAACCCCCCTGGTCAGAGAAGGGTCAGCAAAAGCAATTTGCTCACAGTCCAGCTGGGTTTTGAACATCTCCAATGATGTCCTCCACAGCCTCTCAGGACATCCAGAGTTTGTCCTTTTAGGAAATTTTTTGTTTGTTTGTTTGTTTGTTTGTTTGTTTGTTTGTTTTTTCCGTATGTTCAGACAGTTTCCTGTATTTCAATTTGTTCCCATTGCCTTTTGTGCTGTCACTGGGATCCACTGAGAAGAATCTGGCTCTCTCATCTTTATTCCCTCCATTAGGTATTTGTATACATAGTTAAGATCCTCCTGAGCCTTCTCTTCTCCAGGCTCGGTCCCAGCTCTCTCAGCCTTTCCTCATATAAGAGATGCTCCAGTCCCTTAATCATCTTCATGGCCCATTGCTGGACTCAGCCCAGTATGTCCAAGTTTCTCTTGTACTGGGGAGCCCAGCACTAGACCCAGCGCCCCAGATGTATCTTAACGTGGTTGAGTAGAGAGGAAGCATCACCTCTTTTGACCTGCTGGTGATGATCTGCCTAATGCAGTGCAGGATGCTGTGGGCCTTCTTTGCTGCAAGTGCACATTACTGGCTCATGTCCAACATGGTGTCCAGAGGGCCTTTTCTGCAGAGTTGATCCCAGATAGTCAGTCCTCCACCTGTACTGGTGCGTGGGTTATTCCTCCTCAGGTGCAGGACTTGGTAGTTCCCTTTGCTATCTTCATGAGAATCCTGCCAGCCCATTTCTCCAACCTGCCATGGTCCTTCTGAATGGCAGCACGCCCATGTGGTGCACCAACCACTCCTCCCAGTTGCTCATCATCTGCAAAATTGCTAAAGGTGCACTCTGTCCCCTCTTTCAAGATGCAGAGGTTATCTTATCATGATCTTGGCATATAAAGGGGGGAGACCTGTTCAGTGTACTCTTCATGAACCAGATCCACAGGATGCAGAGCCAGTGTGCAAACGTAATAACAGACTATCCCCTTACCCCTAAGAATATATTCCTGCATGAAGTACAAAATCTCCCTCAAATGCTCTGTATTTAATTTTAATTTGAAACAAAGATTTGAAAACTCTGTTTGCTTAGCATTTTTCAACATGATTCATTATTTTCCCACAGATGTACAATCTGGAGTAAAGAAAAAAAAGGCAACATTTTCAAATCTGAGGCCCTGATGATAGGTATTTAGTGTCATGTTAAAGACTTTATTGAAGTTAACGGATTCTTAGTTGTGTTGAGCATCTCCTGCTCCCTGTGAAGGCTGGAGGGATTAAGGCCAGGCTACTTATTAAGATTCAAAAATATGAAGGTAAGTGTCCATCTGCCAAAAACAGCAGTGGAAAGGGGATGAACTTCCTACACAGTATATCTCAATGAGATATCAGCTTCAAAGACTTTGTAGGCAACTCAAAACCTAATGCAATTAAATTAATCATTTTATGGCCCCTTTGACAGTGTACAAGAAAATGTAGATTTTTCCTCCTTTATTAATGCTACATATAGATTTGTATCTTTGAAATGCACAAAACGGGAAAAAATGAACATATAGAGCTCACTTACATCAGAAATATTGCATATTTTGCAAAATACATTTTTAATGTGACTTTTTTTTTTTTTCTGTGCAATGAGAAAATGATGCTACCAGGAGATACTTAATTTTCTTGTTTCATGCCTGCCACATATTTTTATCATTAATATAGGTTGCTGAGTAGCTAACTAAATGGTAATAAAAAGCATTTCCTTCATGATATGTTTCTGGGCAAATAGTAATAAGCTTTATTTTATCTGAATGGAGCCCCTGCTCCAGTTACTGTTTTTGATAATTCCTGTATTCTTTAGGTGGTTTCTTAGAACAACTAAGGTCCCTTTACTGTTACTCACATCATTAATCATTATTACTAATAACAATTACTATTCTTATTACTACTATCTACATGCAAGGGAAAACTCAGATGTTTACTTTTCGGAACAGTTGTTATCAGCAATGTTAAGAGAAAAGCCTTCAAAGAGAAGTAACCTCAATCCAGTAATTATTATTACTCCTCTCAGATCCCGTTCTCATAGGGATTTCTTTTTTATTAGAAAAGAGTTTCCAAATTTAAACAAAAATAGGCTTCAGCTTATGAACCAACCTCTGTTTTGCATTACACAGGTGAATATGTGAAGTTTTCTATGCTTTTGAAGGGAAATTTTGCATTGTTAGCTTCATACCATTAGAATCATGTATCACAAAAAAGAGCCCCTTTTTCCGACTCTGTTGGCAGAAAAAATAAAAAGAAGAAAAATCCACAAAATGGATGGAACATCAAGTTGAGCACTAGATATGGTGGGAATTGATGTTTTCAAAACTGGTGTGTTGGCTTGCAGCTTCCAATATTTCTATGAAGAAATCTGAGTTAGCTGGCATGATGTTAAATCAAAAGAACATGTTACATGTTAGAAAAACCATATTTAAAAATTCATATTTCCTGCAATTTATATGGATCTAAAATCTAGAATCTTTTGGTCCTGAAAATTAATTTCCACATTAATAAGTGATTATAAAGATGAAGACGCTGGTAACCAATCACAGAAATGTCTTACTAGTGATATTCAACTTTGAGAACCTATTCACACGTTGTCAGTGTTTTCATTTATGCAAGCATGATCACAGGAAATGATGAAAGAGCAGTTTTAATAATTTCTTGGTGACTGTCAAAACTTCAAATCCAAATTCAAGTCTGTGAAAGTGAATGCAACTCTTCAGAAGCTAATGGAACTGAACCCAATTATATCAGGCTGAATTTGTTCCAGAGACCAAATTGTTAACTCTGTGTACAAGCAGCCTTTCCCTTCAGGTTATGGAAATCTATGCATGACATTTATGTCCCATGGAGAAAGTGACAATCAGTGACTAGCAGATTTAGTTCCAACTTTGTCTCCTTTTAAATTTTTTTTCAAGTATCATTATCATGCACATGTGAATTCAGACTAGGCCTCCCCAACCCACATCCCCAAGCTGAAGTCTTGAAGCATTTTCTAAGTCATTGCAGTAAACACAGTGCTAGATAATTTGTAGATTTCTTTCAAGGACTAGCAAGGAGGACAACAATTTTTCTTCAAATATGTGTTGGGTACTGTGTTGTGTTCTCAGTTAAGAAAATATTACCCCCCGCCTTTGCAGACTTGATTAACTTTCATGGGATTATTTTTGCATATTTTTTCCTACTGTTAATTTACTAAGACTAAAATCAGATTTTAAAGACAAATTCATAAAATCCCAAATACACAAACTGCACTTTAATTTGCGGTACTGATATCACTGTAGATCACTTAGTTTCTCTTAATGATGAGTGATGCTCCTTGAGAATGTTGCAACAAAAATTAGCCAGAACCGGTTATGCTCTGTGCTGCAAAGATTCTTTCAGACTGATGAAACAGAGAAAAAAGGAAACTACAAAGGATATGAAATCCTCTTATCAGCACAAGAAGACATACATTTCCTAGAAACTCATTTTACATTTTTGTACAGCATTTCTTAGGGATCTTGATTTTGATGTGTTCTGTTGCTTTTACTCATCTATTTGCAAGCATTCAATCCAATTAATACCACAAATTCATGGATTAATAGTCCTTAATATTCTAGCCCCGGCATATTAACATCTTAATCACTTTCTTGGAGCAGAACAACCCAGCTCATGCCTCCATTAAAGATGTGGATTAGAAAAACTTTCCTGTCTGCAGTGAGAATAGTTTAGTTCAGGAACCTGTCATAAATAACACCAGTTCATTTCTAATGAAAATAATGTTCGCTTAGTTTCTCATATGTCTACATATTGCACGAATTTATCTTGTAGGATATTTGAATAAATAATGAAGATAGTCTTAACAGCAATGCTGGCTGCCTTCTTCCTCCACCCATACTACAAAAACAAACAATGAAACAGGCCAAAAATCCAAAAGAAAATCAATAGAAAGAGTGGGCCTAGTTATTTTTCCATTAACAGAACTTATCCTGAGCTACAGCTTTCCTGTCTACAGAACAACTGTGACTAACACACTCTTCTCCCACAATGGGTCCAAAGGTTGGCAGCATAGCAGCACAGACAATTAATGCTAATTGGAATAACTACATTTAAAGGAAATCAGTTGTGTGTCAGAGCAAGGACATGCTCTGATACAAAGTAGAACCTAAAAGTACATATACACACACTTAGATCCACCCAGCTACATTCATACTGGGATATTTCCTTGGTAACATCCTAAATCTGTTTCAATCAACTAATTATCAGCATTATTTCTTATTAGAAATATCAAATTTATCATATTTAATTTCCAGATAGTAAACCTTTTTCTTGTCTCTCCAAACCTGCTCTTGACCCTCATGCTCTAAGCCAGCTTATTTAACATTTTCCTAAACATTCTTTCATGAGCAGAGGCAGACCAGGCATTTAGTTGAGTTTGAAAAATTACATATCCTCCATAAAAGGATGCCTTACTTGTGTTGACAAAGACTGTTGGAGAATGACCAGCCTCTCACCTTAGAAGAAAGTGAGAGAAGCTATACCTCCACTTTGCTGGGGCAACCTGAGTCATATGTGCATTGAGTACATCAGACCTACCTCAAGGCTTTGCATCAGCTTGGGCTGCACTGAATTTTGCTGGGCAGACACGAAAGTGGGAGCAAAGGTTCCTGGTCCCACCCCAGCAAGGAGGAAAAAGAATGGACAAAAGGTAATGCTTGTTTCTCTCATTGATAATGGAAGGGTGGGGAACACAACCGCTGCTTCTGGGGAAACCACCCCTGTCTATTCCTCCTCCTAGTGATACCAGCAACTTGGCACTCCGGTCCGATTTTGTATGTCACTGAGAGTGGTGAGCTGGGCCTCTTGGGACCCTCTTGCATGGGTTGTGCAGAGAAGGGTTGTTAATCACTTTGTTGCCCAGGACATTTTACCTGTGTTAAGAGCAGCTCCATATTACTTGAAGGATAGGCATCAAGTTAAATCCTGCTGGTATTCACCCAAGTCAAACTGAATAATCTCATCATAACAAACTAATCTGAAACACTACTGGTTCCTCCATGCCTTCCTTTTAATCTCTGTATTTAAAAACATGTCATATTTTCAAAAACCATTAAAATTTGCTAAGAAAAAAACAAAACAAACAAACAAAAAACCATGGGCTTTAAGTCTTCCCCTACAACAGAGAGTAAAGTCATGTATCCAACACATTCATTCACATTCACAGGCATACTTGAAAATGCAGACAAACCTTTTCCCCAGGAAGCTATCTCCAGACTATCTTATCCATAGATAACCAGTCTGACTGATAGAAGAATTTGTACCAGTATGTAAGCTCATATAAGCAATTTGCATTCTTTTTCTAATTAAGGAAATATATATTGATTAGCTCATGGAATTTCATGTTTCCCATGTCTAATTATAAATTGATATTAAATGCTAATATAGAAAATGATATTCATGTATTTTAATCAAGATTGAACAAAGCTACTAATTACAGTTTGAGTGCCATTAAATCATATCTGATTCAGTTGTTTGCCCCACTGCTAAAGCAGTCAAATTTTTCGCAAGGCACGAAGGATTTCTTCCTGACAGTCCACTGCTCTTTTCATCCACTCATCCTATCTCATTCTTTTTCTCCATCTGAGACTAAAATTTCTCATGCATTAAATTTGAAGGTCACTGATTAGGTTTAATTCATCGATCACTACATAATCTCATTCACTGTTTTTGTTATGGGAAAAATGGCTCAAAGCCTCTACAAGCCTGATGGCTAACTCTGAAGTCTCACATCTTCCTTCTGTCTCTACAAATTGTAGGCTCAGTTTGTCAGACTGCAAGACTATCAACTGAAATTTAAAACAGAGGAAATTTTAGCTCTTCATCTCAAGTGAGCAGAAGTATTCTTCATTCTCAGAAACTATGAGCCAAGCAGAAAAAAAATATTGTTAAATCATTTTCATCATTTTTTATTTTATTTTATTGTATTCTTTTTTTAATGCTCTGGGTTGGCAAGGCTGCTATTAGGTGTTTATAACTGTGCTGTCGGGCCTCTCAAGTTAAATTGTCTCAATGAAAGGATTTAGAATGATCACCTCTCCTTTCTGAGCTGCTGTGGATAATAATGGTATTTATGTCTCCCTGAGAAGTATTTGAGGATTTACTTAAGTATCAAACGATCTGACATCCAAACGCTCTATAGATGTGTAAAACATTTGTACATGTAAGCAATACTTACTGCTTAACTATGGAAGACATAGATTAACTTCTCAAGGGATAAAATTTAGGCACTACTTGTTCTGTGAATATCCCGTATGTTTGTCCAGCACAACTAGAAACTGAACAGAATTACAAGAGACTTGGTGACTCACTGATATTGCTTCACATTAAATAAAGATGATAGCAAGCATTATCAGTGCTGTATTTCAGTACTGCACTGTGCTCTGAGAGAAAATGGCCACAACCTGAAAGGATGGAACAGTCATCCTGGCTAAGCAGCCAGTTTCTCATTTAATATTACTGTTGTTGTGAATGCCCAGCATGTGTTTGGATGGCCAGAGCAGAGACCAAAAGCAGCCTTTAAAATGTTTGTTGTTGTTGTTGTTGTTGTTGTTGCAATTCACTTGATATTTAAAAGACTAGTGATGTGGTGAAATGAATGTGGTGAATGCTCTTAATTGTCTAAGCAGCAACAGAATCATTCTATTCTGTCAATAAGAAATATTTAGGTGTTTTTGCACTTTTTTTAATTCAGTGCTCTATCAGGGGACCAAAAAATCCAGACAAAGTTTGGTTTGTCTAAACACTGCACCCTACAGTTTTAAAAGCAAAGGTAAGCTTCTCACAGATGGAGAGAAAATAAAACCATACAATAATTGGTTTCAAAATACAATATAAAATTCAGCTGGCTTCCAACCAATGTCCTGATCCACAAGATGACTTCAGATTCCATATGGGCATTTGGCACCTAAAGCCACAATTGTTCTCCACAGAAATCCCCTCTTAAACTTTGGGCTTCCTTGGGTGATGACAAATAAAATTGGCAGCATCTCTGCTTATCCTCTGTGGAGGTAGCACCTTGGCTCTGCTTTCTTCCAGCAAGAACTTGGTAGGGCTTGGGGACCAAGGTGATGATCTCAGCAGTGATCTAGTGCTAGTGTAGCAAAGGAGGTCATTCTCCTTTACTAGATGAGGTAAGAAAACAGTGTGGTTCAAAGAGATATCTTAGAACTACAATGCTGCCCACATGGTTTTCCAGAGGTGACACATCTCCAGGGCTATGATACCAAAAATGATGGTTTCTCCATAAACAACAAAATATTGTTTCTGATCACTTCTTCACTGTGTTTAATGATTACTGGGGGGAGGCGAGCAGAAGGAAGAGACGTTTGCAAAACACTTTGCTCTTGCCAAAACTGATGGCAAAGACTCTGTTTGACTCAAGCAGGAGCAGGCTGAGATTAACTGTAAGAAAGCTGAGATGATGTGCAATCAGAAACAGAAAGACAGGTGAAAATATGATCCCAACTGCAGATGCCAGTTTGATTTTTTCCCCTGCAGCACTTTTCTACTTGAATGTGTGGGGGTGGTGCTGAAGCAGTTCTCAGTGGTTCCTCCAAAATACATGCCAAGTTCAGATTTCTGAACTCTGCCAGGATGATCTCATACTGCAAATCAGTGAATAGTATTTTAACATGCATTTTGATATGTATTATTTCATGTTACAAGGTTGTTTCATTCTTTATGAAGGTAAGCCACCAAAGAGGGAGAGGGGAAAAACAGCAAGGCTATATACATCTCAAAGATCAAAAAGAGAAATGGAGGTTACGATGAGACAGGAGAATAAAAGCAAAAATGAAATCAGCAATTCAAGAAAGAGAATCAGCTACAAGGCTTTTCATGGAAATTCATTTCTCATTAGCCAGTTATCTTTAATACCATCTTAAAGTTAGGGCCTGCCACAACTGTTGCATGTAGATGTATTTGTAAAATATTAGGTTATGTTTATATCTTCCTTTCTCCTTTGGTGAAATTCCATTTTTGGCAATAGTTTAAGAGCTGGCACTCCTACAAAAACATCACTGCCCCATCCTAAATCCAGGGTTTTCTAGCACTCAAAAATTAGGAGACTGTTCAAATGGAAGTTTTCAGTTCTGCTCCTAACAGACATGAGGAACAAGAAGGCAGTTTTGCTAGAGACATGTTGATACCTGAAGAAGGAGTCCCTTAACACCAGGAAGGGGATGTTGACCACAATGAGACAAGCAAAAGGAGTCCTGAAGATAAGAAGGAGAAAAGGGGGATTTAAAACCTCACAACATAAGGAAAGCTAGGAAAGCCTTTTAAGTCCTCAGTAGCATTCTACCTATCCAAATTGACATGTCTGGTTTTTTGGACAAAAATATGGTGTTTGTCATTTATTTTTTTATTTATTTTTTAAACATACACAGAAAATTCTTGGCCCACCTGTGCCATCAGCCCAATAACAAAGTACCTGCTAAGGCCATCTGAACTCAGAGCTGGGGCTTTGCTCCAGACTGTCTCTGCTTAAAAGCAGCTTTTGAAAAAAGTAAATAAAGATCAGGGAATCTGAAGCTGCCCAAGGCAGTTAATTTTTTTGTTTGTTTGTTTTTAATGTGCTACTTTTCATCTTCACACATGAAAACAGAGCCATTAGTGTTATCATATACTCAGATCTCTAAAGAATACTGTGCACAACAGACTGGTTTGCTTTTGACCATATAATGTCTACCTGAGTTAATTTAGTTTGTTTTAGTTATTGTAGTTCACATTAGGACACCAAATTTGCATAAAATATTATCATAGCAGGCATATGGTTTTTCTGGACTGGATTTCAGTTCCTTTTATCTCTCCCTCTTTTTAAATACTGTTTACATAGCATATAAATTAACTTCTGATCACTTCATATTTACCTCTGCTATTATGGGTAATTCACTATAATCAAAAATGAGGTTTCCTTTCCAATTTTTGTAAAATAGTGGTGGTATTTGCATTCATACCTCGGCTACCTTGTTGTTAGCCTAACAGGAAGCTTTCACTGCAGAGGTGGCTGCTGTGATTACATTTGATCAGCCGTAAAGGGGATTTCCCAGAACAAGAAATTGAAATGCTTTTATAGCCTTTTAGGTAACGTCAGGATTTTTTGTTTTGTTAATATGAGCTTTTGCCAATCACTAACAGCATGATCCAAATCCCATTTGAAGGCAATGGAAAGTCTCCCATTGAGTTTGATGGTCTTTGGATCAGTCCCTGAGTGCATTTAGTCTTAATGAGATGTTAATGTGAATTTTATGCTGCTGTGTATATGAACAGATTTTCCAAACTTTTTTTCCCCACTAATGGAAAAAGAGTGATCAGGCTTGGCTTTTAGGTTTTTTTTTTTTTTTTCTTGCTACAATTTGTATGCATGCAGAAGGAGAATTTATGCAGCTCATACCTTCTCCCTCCTGCAAACCTTTATCAGTGACTGCTAATTGTAGAAAACATTACCCACTTTTGCAGTGGTCTAAATGAGAAGGAAATACCGTGCTGCTGATTTGTCTCATTATTGTGTTAAAACTTCGGTTTGAAAAAAGGCAAAATTAAGGCCTAATGCGCTCTCTCTCTCTCTCTCTCTCTCTCCTCCTCTCTCTCTCTGTCCGAAGGAAATATTCTTTGTTTGTTGCTCCACCTGGCGGGAAATCAGCGCACGGCAAAGTGGCTGCGGAGGACGGGAGGAGGCTGGCTTGGAAAGCGCGCAGGAGGGGGGACTGCCCGCCCTGCCGGCCGCTGGCATCCCCGGCGTCTGGCTGCTTTGTGGGATTTGTTTGGTGTTTTACTAGGGCTGAGAGAGGCTGAGTTTGAGAAGGTTTCGAGTCAGAGGCAGTGTGTGGTCAGTGCAGAGTGGAGGAGAGCCATGCACGGGTAGCACCAATGGGGTAAGGTAAAGTAATGATGCTTTTTTTGCAGCGCTTCACCACTGTTAGCAAGTCTGACTTCCCTGAGGATGTGGGGACATTGTGTGACTTGCGGTAACGAAAAGATCAGCCTATTCATTTCAGTGGCCTAATACACGACCTAATGGGTAAGCACAAACTTTCAGGGTTGTCTTCCGATTGGGCAAGTATTTCACATATGAATACATACAAATTATCAAAAGAGAAAAGCACGTCTTGTAATGTCTCAGTCACTCTGAGAAGAAAAAAATCATTTGCTTGAGATCAGCGACATTAATGACTTAGCCAGGAATGCTCACTGAGTGTGGAAAATTGGAAAATGAGCACAAAAAAAATTTTTTTAAATTATTTTGACCAATGTGGGCAGTTCCAGTACTTCTTAGAAGCTGTTCTCACATCTTAAATCTAATCTTTCATAAATATTCAGATCACAGACAGAAGTTAAAGCCAGTATCTTCATGGCCTGAGGCAGAAAGCAAGCTTTCTCTGGAACACACTGCACTGTGTCTTCAAAAATCTCAGCAAAGGTCTCACCCCAAGCTGAACCACCACTTCCCTAGAGCCAAGCCATGGCTCTGGGTAGGCTACAGGATGAGTGGTTGAAGTGGCACATCCTCCTTAGGACTGCTGTCCCAGTGAGAAGGTGTGAAATAGGCTTCGGGATATGTGAGCTATTCTGGTCGCTCACAGCCTCCTCCTAACTGCTGGCTTGGATGTGGTGCTGTGAAGAGACTCCAGGGTCTCAAACTTCTTGTCAGAGAGGAGGCAGCTTGTTTGACAGGGCTAACACAATGACAAGCACATGAAAACCAAGGATTATACTGTGGACGGATAGCATGAATGCATGCAGCCAGGACTGCACAATGGAGACTCTGGGCATATGCTTAGACACATGAAAAGAAGAGGGCTTTCTGTGGATTTATAGCCAGATCACTTGGCATCTCATGGCAGGAGAGGTGGCAAGCTCTGGTCTAAGTTACAGTGGAAGTATCTGCAAAGTTTCACTATTTATTAGTTTTCCCAAGGGCTCACCGAGAAAACTGTTACCAGCAGAGATAACTTAAAAGAACTAGAAGTTATTTTCTCCCCGTTCCTTCAATATCTGCTTCTTTGGTAAAGGCCAATTATTAGATAGGCCACGAAGTATAGATTCCCATTTTGTTGATTGATAATTGAGGTATTTGTAAGTCAATCTCAATAGTGCAAAATGGGTGACATGTCTGACTTTTAAATACAAACTTTCCCCAAAGCATCTTGGGAGGCCATTACAAACCCTCTTTTTCCTGAAAGCCTGAAAAGAGCCACACTAACTCTACATTTCTTTAAATGTCAGCAAACTAAGTCGATTTATTACACATTTCAGATTCACCATAAGAGCTTCAGAATGGTGTGTTTTAGGAGAGTGGTGATCTCTTGGATTGCTTGAAAAAATGAAGTTTTTCAGGGAAAAGAAAGAAAGGTACAGCCTGCATTAAAACCTAAAGCAGGAAAACTTGCATTTACCAGAAAGCTATTGTATTATGCCTTTTGGCCAAGAATTTTCCAATCTAGCTGAAGCCTGAGTAGCCTTCAACATTACCACCTTGCAAAGCACGCTGGGGTTTTGCAATGGGTAACCACAGTAAATTTAGATCTGAAATCACACTCTCAAACACAGAATTACTGTGATCGGCCAGTCAGGACAGCCCTATCGACTCTGACACTCGCCCTGGCCAGGCTGTGTTAGTACATCCAGCACCACCTCACCCATTCGCCTGTGAACCCCATCAGCAATGCAGGAACAGCAATAGTGCGTCAGGCGAGCTCTAGCAGAAGATGTCTTTTATCTACACTCGCAAGCCGATCACCCCAGCTAGTAGGTATGGTTTGTTTACTCTGTGAATTCCCCTTTGTGCTTCCCCTCTTCACCCACAGCTGCACGGAGCAAAATAAGTATATAAATGGAAAGGAACTGAGGCTGACAGACCACAAGTTTGCTGCCAAGAGAAGATTAGTTCCCAGACATGTAGAACAAGAAGACATTACATTTTTGTCATAGCTGCGCTCAATGAGCAGAGATTATTTACAAGGTCCGGGGTTTAAGTGTGGCAGATGGATGCAGACTAGCAGTTCCCATGAACAAAGATGCTGTTTCAAAGAAAAGGTGTGTTCAGCTTCTGGAAAAGAAATTTACCTCTCAGCAGGGACTGGCAACTCTAATCTTATTTACATTTCTCACAGCAGCAGTACACATCTCTCATTCTCAGCCCTAACTCTCCCTGCCAGCTGAAGCTGTGCTGTACAGATAGGTAGTAAATAATGTAGGATTCTGCAGGTTGTCATCAGGCCTTTTCCTTCTGTCTGTGCTGCAAACTCCTTTTCAGAAGCAACAGTTAAGCTGTCAGCAGAGTAGGATTACAAATCTGATACTTGGTACACTTCTGGACAGTTACAGCTTTCAGGCTTTTTCCATGAATAGATGCCAATCATTTCACTGCTACGCTGGTGAGGCACTTTGTTAATGGTTAGTCATTTTTCAAATGGGGTTCAGAGAAACAAGCACAGGAAGGTGAAAACAGATATTGTTTGGTAGATTCATGGAAGGTACAATAAATGCTAAGGCTGAAAGACAACCCCATTTTATTTCTGGGCTCTGCATTAAGGTCTCCTTCAACCTTATTTTAAAGAAGTTGCATAGTCACATAACAGTTCCTGAGCACTTTTTGCTGTAAATATTTAAAATTCTGCTGTGTGAACATACAAATTGACATATTAGCAAACATAGTGTTGTTTCTTATTATGACTTTTGTACATAATGAAAATGTTAAAAGCAGTATGGTTTCTTGAAAAATAATACCAGCACTTACAGTATAATGGTGTACCCTTGAAGATGATGTTATTTTACAAAGGTACAGTGTGCAGGCTCTCATACTAATGCCTGCTGTAATAAAACAGAAACCTGTACCGCTATAAATTCTCAGTAACGCTATTCTACTGAGAGGGCTGGAAAAAAGGTGGCTTTATGTTATGTTGTTCATTTTAACATCAGGGTTGTTCTTCATTCTGCTATTTGTATAGCTTTATTAATAAACATATTTGTCTATTGGATGGAGATGAGCAAATGGCTCAGATTAAAAACCCATAAGACTCCAGTGATCACACCTACCATCAGCGCATCTGAGCACTTAATTCTGCTCAAGAGATTTTGGCTCAAGTCCTGCAGCCACTACTAAGGTCAGGAATCTCAAGCACAGGAATCGGCGAGGAGTGCTCAGGTTTTGAAGAGCCTCATGGCTCTGTTATCTCTCTCAACAACTGCTCCTGGGGGAAGGAGTTAAAGCGCTTCCAGGCAGTGGAAGCGGACTAACCCTATTCAGTAGGTCAGAGGCTGAAACTGCTGGGGCCGGCGTACCCAGCAAGTTACCAGGGCAACGCTGTGCTCTGTCACCAGCACAATGCGGTGCCACTGCCCACACAGCAGCATCTGCATAAGCCTGTCCCACAGAGATCCCTCCTGAAGGCGTGGGACTTTGAAGCAGAAGCAACAAATGTCACCAGACTTGTGATAAAAACGTGAACTCTGGCACGAAAGTGCCTGCCTTTGGTTTTGATTAACAGCTCAAGCAGTGGCACATCAGGTGGAGCTCTGGCTGGTGCTAATAGAGTTACTTAATGTCTCTTACTCCTTAGCCCTAGCTAAAAAGGCTACAGTCACAGGATAGGGACAAAGAAGAGAAATCAACGTCCTAAAAAAAAAAAAAAAAAAAGTGAAAGCCTTGAAGTCAGAGATGATTAGCATTTCTGTGATTTTCCTCTACATCATGTTGCAGTCAGAGATCTACTTATCGTCTCTGCTACCTAACATCCTTAATAGTTCAGCATGATGTTTACAGAGGAAAAAGAGGGAAAAAATGCCATGTCATTTTCCAACAAAATAATCCATTTTGTGTTGTTTTTGCTGAGCTAGAAAGCATGCATTTTTGCTTTTTTTTTTTTTTTTTAAGTATTACCATTAAATGTGTTTTCTAACGTATTCTAACATTATTTCCTGGGAAGGGATAACAAGTTCCATAGTTTCAGGGAATATACAAAAATCCCACAGAAATGTAGTCTGTCTGCTCACCATGTTTTTAAAGAAGAAATGATCTTCAAAAAAGAAAAGATCCTAAGACTGTGCAGAAAATGATAGTGGAGAGACTATACCTTCCAGAGTCCGATTGGTTACTACAGAGAAAACGTGAATAGCAATGAAAGTGAATCAAAGAAACAGTTTAAGAGTTTAAGAGTTCTTTGTCCTCAGATTCATATATGAAATTATAATGTTAAAGTGGAAATGTGGTAGTTTAAAATATTTTTAAACAAACTATTTGTCATCAATAGCAATCACATTCTCTTTTGCCAATAAGCTACTTCTTGTGTTCACAGAATCACAGAATCACAGAATGGTTGAGGTTGGAAGGGACCTCCAGAGATCATCTAGTCCAACCCCCCTGCTCAAGCACGGTCACATTTTACTACACTTCTTCACACCCATGCACCATGGGTGAGTTCTCAAAACACCATCTTATGACTTTAATTATAGAAAGCTCTGTTCTTCAAATTACATGGGAAACATTTTTTCCTCACCTGTCTGTGTGCATACATTTCTACAAACACTGAACGACATTTGTACTCAGCTTTTCACTCAGGCAGGTCCTACTAAGTGATGACAGCATCATTACACCCATGGCATGATGGGATCACGTCTGCTCAGTCATTCCTTGAAGCTACCAACAACGCCACACAGCCAAAGCAATATAAACCCAACACCTTTTTACTTATTCTGGTTTTGTAATATGTGAGAGTTGTTCCAACTGCAGGTGTTCCCCTAACATCTATGGCAAAAATTAATATGTATCACAAAACTCTTAGAAAGAAAGTACTTTAGTCATTATAAAGCTTGAGCCTTGTCCATATTCAAGATTAAAGAAAACAAAAACACACACACACATTTTTACAAGAATCTTCCTGTTTCATATTATGAACTTTTTAGTGCTATGAAGTTAGTGGTGAGATTAATGAAAATGCTAAAGCATGGAGGACATTTCATGGATGCACACCTGGGCAAAAAAATGGAAACCGTGGAGCGAAGAATCTCCTGGCTGACAGCACAGAGCAGAAGTGTGAGGGAAGTCAGAGAATATCAAATAGCATGGATATGGTCCAAATCCAACACTGTGAAAGTTTTCCTTACCTCAGAGTTCTATTTTTTTTCTTCTTATCATATATCCTCTCACCAGTCAATCACCTTACGATCTTCTGACTGACAGCAGAAGGCAATCTCCTTACCACTACTCAAGGTGATTTTGTTAGTGAGAATTATTTAATAGCAGGGTATGTTTTATCTCTGCCTATCTCTGTTTTAGGTGATCTCAGTGAGAAGCTAGCAAGACTAGAAGGAACTTGAAGAAAATGTGTAGGTAGGTGCAAAGGGAAGATGAAGGTAAGTCACAAATGCTCTTTTGAGGAATGTGAGCGTATTATGAGCTTTCTTCTAAACATGAAACTGAGACATGACCATGATGTCAGTATTAATGCATGTACACAATGCTTCAGAGGAGCATAGATGGTAGAAACAAGACTGTGTTTTGATTTTCTGTAATACAAAGTAAGATCAGAAAATGTAAGACAAAGAATAGTGTTTTAAATCTGTTCTCTATACACTGATGAAAATTTTAAGAGAAAAAAATCCCAAGATAATTAAGCTGAACTATGTTTCTATTATATGTTTGAGGACTTAAGAATTTTGTATTCTTGAATTCACTATCATTGCAAGCATGTTTGCCAACATATCAGTGCTGCTCTCTGTGTTAGCTAATTTTCTTCTGAGGGTTGTCTCTGATCCTCTTCCTTTCCATTACCATTACCATTTGTCACCTGATAGATAAAAGCTGCTGATTTTTGAGCTTGATAGGCTGCAGGTTCAATACCAAATTGCCTGCTGGTCAATGTAGTGAACTTTGAAGGCAGAGCTGCAACATTACATTAGCTAAGGAGCACCAATTTGTTTTCCTCTAACTCAAAGACAATCATTATAAATCTAAATGCAGATATTTCTGGCGTGTAAGAACTGTAACACTGATTACTAGGGATTTTGTTTGTTTTTATTATTTTTTTTCCAGACTATTAATCAAAACTTGCCTTCTATCTCCAACACATTTTTTATATTGGCTGGAGATTACAAGTACAATAACTCAAATTTCTTTGGAATGCTTACTGTTTTGCAACTTAAAAAAATGTGTTTTATTCTTTCAAGTGTAGAAAAAGCATTTGTTCCGCATATACATGCTGAAGATGCTAGAGTTTTATCACAGAATCACAGAATCATTTAGGTTGGAAGAGACCTCCAAGATCATCCAGTCCAACCTATGACCTAACACTAACAAGCCCTCCACTAAACCACATCACTAAGCTCTACATCTAAACATCTTTTGAATACCTCCAGGGATGGTGACTCAACCACTTCCCTGGGCAGCCTGTTCCAATGCCTCACAACCCTTTCAATAAAGAAGTTTTTCCTAATATCCAACCTAAACCTCCCCTGACGCAACTTGAGCCCATTCCCCCTTGTCCTATCACCTGGCACGTGGGAGAAGAGACCAATCCCCACTTTGCTACAGCCTCCTTTAAGGTACCTGTAGAGAGTGATAAGGTCACCTCTGAGCCTCCTCTTCTTCAGGCTAAACAACCCCAGCTCCCTCAGCCGCTCCTCGTAGGACTTGTTCTCCAGACCCCTCACCAGCTTCGTTGCCCTTCTTTGGACCCGCTCCAGCACCTCGATGTCCTTCCTGTAGTGAGGGGCCCAAAACTGAACACAGTACTCAAGGTGCGGCCTCACCAGAGCCGAGTACAAATATATATATTTTTATATCTCAAATCACCTACAAATTTCTCTACTCTCCACTACACTCCTTTGCTCTGTCTAACCACCACATTGATAACAGGGCTGAGTGCATTCTTATGACATAATGGGATTTTTTTTAGTTTGTTGTTAGAAGAAATAAAATACAGAAGGAAAAAATGGGTAGTGGAATGACTTTGATAGAACTGTCTCATAGGTACTCCACTGAATTTGTTTGTTTTTATGTCAAGAATTTTTGAAAATAGTAGTGAAAATGAGAAATTAACAAATATGTCTCTGAATATGGTGCTCATTCAACTCCTCTATGATTTGTTCCTTATTGCTCATGATCCTGCTGGGCAGTGTGTATAGTTCCAGTTGCAGCCCTCTGAGGAGCACACACTACAAAACTATTGCTATGCTACTCCAAAACTAGTTATGACATCACTGCTAGAAGAGAAAAAAAAATGACACCCATAATCTTCCCCATTAATTTCATCAGAGAAATTTCATCAGAGAATTTCATCTCCTTCTGACAGTTTCCAAAGATTTAACTAGAAAAAATTCAAAATGGTAAACAAACAGAAAATATAACAGTTTTAGTCACTGCATTTTTTTTTTAAACTCAAATAATCCAAGGTTAAGTTAAAAACACAAAGCTTCAGCAGAAAAATCTGTGCTTAGAGGCAAAATATGAGAAAATTCCCCTTGACCAAGTCTTCTGGCTGTATTGATATCATGTGCCTGTGTGCATGTTTCCTAAAAGGACATTATTTCTTTGAGGCCTTGAATTTTTTTCTCCTAAGCAGCAGAACACTTGGGGAACTCCAGCTAATAGAGAATGCAACAGCACGTCTCCTCAGCAGCACCACTACCGGGAGCGCATTAAGCCTGTCCTTTGCTCTTCACAATTGCTTCCCACAGAATATCAAATCAAATTGAAGGTCTCAGCACTTATCTTCAGTGCTTAGATACCCAAGGCTATATCCACAGCGGAGAACAGAGAGCGTGTCGGAGCTTCCGTGTCCTAATAACACCCTGCCTTCATGCAGGGATAAGACTGGGGCGTGTGGAAAGTCCTGCTTACCACTATACCTAGGTTTCTGTAGGAAAGAAATCTGCATGTATGGAGAAGAAGAAAGCAGTTGCTTCAGATGAGAAGCAAAGCAAGGCAATGGGTGTAACTATACACAGACACAGGACTGAAACTTTCAGACAGCTGTCATATTCTGGAGCTAAGGACCACAGAAATAACTCCTGCAAGACAAAAATTGCATCCAATAAAAAAGACACGATTCCATCTTTAACACAACCATCTTTAACACAACTGCTGACACAGGTACATGCCCATTAAAGAGAAGAAAAAAAAAAAGAAAAATGAATTTTATGACAACAAAATAGTCCATCTAGAGCTCTTTAGGAAAGACAAAGTGACAAACACTGTAGTTGAGGCCATCTTGCTCTGCAGCATGCAGTGCTCATTATATTCCACACAGTTTCACGATACTTTTAACAAATTTCTTTTTATAACTGCAGACAAATTATTCCTGGTGTATATTGAGTATATATTGAGTATACTGAATACTATTACATTTTAATTAAGAATACTTAAAATTACTGGATAATAGAAAGTGACAAGGACTTGTACTTTTGGGCTGTCATATTTTTTGGGCTAACACATTTTCAACACTAAGTAACAAGTTAGACAACACAGTTAAAAATGCTTCTTAGAAAATATTCCTTTCTAAAATGCAGTTTGGAAAAAGTTTCTGACTCCTAACCTGCATTTTAAATGAGCTGACATCATTGTAACCCATAATGTTCAAGTCATGAGATTATTAATTATTCTTAATTCTATTAGAAGTGCCACTAAAATCAGCCAAAGCTGCTTGTGTGAATGAAAAAATGTAGAGTTGGACTCAAGTTTGTTTGTATTTTTTCTTCTGGTAGAATTTGAAATAGCTCTTATTTTAAATGTGGACATTTTGTCTGCTGAATTGAATATCAAAGCTTGATGTAGGCAATAAAACTGGACATATACAAATGAAAAAGCAAATATGAGCTTTGAATAAAAAATTGGAATCAGAACAAATCTCTGGGTTTTGAAAAGTTGTGTTTAACTTTATAATACTAATTACTTCAAATAAACATTTCTGGAACCAGAATTGAGAGTTTATCAACTGACTGCAAAATTGGGCTAGAAATGTCTTGGGTAGACTTAGGCAACTGGACATAAGATCAGTACCAATACTTTGAGTTGAATATCTGATTCTTTGTTTTTCACTTTATAAAACTTCTGGGAACCAGTGGAGTTCTTTAGTCTTTTCTAGGTAGATTTCAGTTTCTTTAAGTAGACTTTAACATGAAGCATTAATTTGGCAAAAGAACACCCAGCCAGCTAACAAGAAAGAAGTGATTTGAAATGAAGGAAGAGATGCACGCTTTTTCAGTGTCACTTTTCAGTTGATCAGATTTGAATTATGAACAACTACAAAAGAAGGAAATAAGATGATTAGAATTAAGGACATTTTCTTTCCATTTCCAAATGTAAGGACCAGTATAGGGCAGCATACTATATGTTGCACTGTCACTTTCGGAATTCTCAAGATTTGTGTCACAACTTGAAATGCCTTTTGCAGATGCCTCCTTGTTGCAACTTCCTTTAAACTCAGATCTGTTCACAAACTTTCATCAGTCTACGCATAATGCCAGGAAAAGTAAAAGGCATTTCCTCTTCCAGAATGAAATCTGACTCTTTTCTCTTTCCCTCCCTTTTTCCTTTCACTCACCTAAGCCATCAGTTTTACCTCCCTAGGGTTGCAGGTCAGTAGAAAAAAAAAAAAACTGCAAGGGATCAAAAGGAACAACCAGTGCAATCAGCAACCTCCAGGTTGGGATCATCCCTCCTAGGTGGCAAACCTGGGAACATCGGCTTATAAATCCTAACCATCTGCAAGGGTTACCTAGAAAGCTTAATGGCTCTTAAATTGATTAAAGCAGAACTAAACCAGCACCCATTTCCAAGGCTTTTAATGGCAAGGAAGATTTATAAAGCCACCAAGTGCTCTGAAGGCCAAGAAAGTTTAAGGTACTGATCAGCATGTAACTGAATAATGAGAATAAATCTGTGCCTATTTAGAAACGAGATTGCTGAAAGATTACCTCTTGCCATATGCTGCAACAAAGACCTTCCCATATTAAAAAAAATACTGTTGTCTTTTCCTTCTTGTTTTGGGTTGGCCCTGACTGTGACAACAGCCAAACTCCCACCCAGCCATGCTCTCTGCTGCTCCTTCCTTGCTCCAGTGTGGGTTGTCCATGGGCTACAGTGAATACCTGCTCAGGTGCCATGGAGTGTCTCCTCCTACTCCTCTGATGTTGGCATTCCCTCTGTTGTTTCTCACTCTTTTTGTTGCCTCCTCCTCTGCTTCTCTGTCATTTCTTGCCCTTCTTGAACTATGTTTTTCCAGAGTAGCCACCAGCTTGGCTGATGGGCCCAGCTGTGCCCCGCAGTGGGTCTGTTTTGGAGAGGGATGGAACTGGCTGTGTTGAACATGGGGCAGCCCCCGATCTCTTCTCGCAGAGGCCATCCCTGCAGTCCCCCCACTGACAAAACCTTGACACCTACACCCAGCACACTCCTGCATTTTTGTGTTGTAAAACAACAAAGTCTTTTAAAATTTACTGTAGATCTTTTCAGCTCTGGCAGTTTAGTGTTATGTGATCAGGCAATTCAAGTTGTAGAGAATAAAAGATTCTGAGACACTAACAATAGGTAATTCAATAACATCATGTAATTTTTTCCATGCTGATATTATTCTTGTAGCTTTGTTTCATTTCTGTAAACTTGCCATCTGAGAAATTAAATGTACAAAGCAGTCTGACTTTTTATGCTGCATGCCCTGAGCAAGAAGAGATGTCTATGAGTAGCCATCCCATTTCATGGCTATTTGTACACGTGAACATGTTTTATGTTTCATTTCACAATAAGTTATTGAGCAAACACTTCTCCATGCATTCTGTATTGTATTCTTTTAATAGTCTGGCTGCAGTTTCTGTCTTGTTTTGTCCATTGCTGCAGGCTCCAATACAGATAAAGTTCATCTCTATATCTGAACATGAAGAAAATCATACCAATTCTCTATGCAGAGACAACTGCCACAATTTCTTTGTTATTTTTATGTAGGATCTTAAACTGGTCAAAAAAGCCTCTCACAGTGCATCTTTACAGGGGGTTGGTTGAGATAAGAATAGGGAGATCACTCACCAATCACCATCATGGGCAAAACAGACTTAGCTTGGGGAAGATTAATTTGTTTGTTTGTTTGTTTGCCAATTGATAACAGACCAGAGCAGTGAGAATTGAAAGCAAACTAAAAGCACCTTCTCTCCCCACTCCCCCTCTTCTACCTCTCCCCCCCAAGTGGTGTAGGGGAATGGGGATTGGGGGTTGCGGTCAGTCCCTAATGGTTTGCCTCTGCCTCTCTTTCCTCCTCACTCTCTGCCCCTGCTCCATGTGGGGTCCCTCCCACGGGATGCCATCCCTCCCAAACTGATCCTGCGTGGGCTTCCAACATGCTGCAGCTCTTTAAGAACTGCTCCCATACAGGTCCATTCCACAGGGCCCATCCCTCAGGACCAAACTGCTCCAACACGGCTCCCCCACAGGCGGCAGCTCCCACCAGGCCTCCTGCTCTGCATGGGCTCCTCTCCACAGGCTGCAGGGCTCCTGTGGAGCAGGCTCCGGCCCAGGGCCTGCTCCTGCGGGGGCTCCCATGGGCAGCAGCCTCCTTCAGGCCACATCCACCTGCTTCATGGGGGCTCCTCCATGGCTGCAGCGTGGAGATCTGCTCCGTGGGGTACCCATGGGCTGCAGGAGGACGGCCTGCTCCACCATGGGCCTCTCCATGGGCCGCAGGGGAACTTCTGCTGCGGCGCCTGGAGCCCCTCCTGCCCTCCTTCTGACTGACCTGGGTGCCTGCAGGGCTGTTTCTCTCACATTTCTCACTCCTCTCTCCTAGCTGCTGTTGCTCAGAAATTTTTTCCCTTTCTTAAATCTGCTCTCCTGGCGGTGCAATCAGCGTCGCTCACTGGCTTGGCTCTGGCCAGCAGTGGGTACCTTTTAGAGTCGGATGGAGCTGGCTCTTGTCTGACATGGGGCAGCTGCTGGGCTCTGCTCACAGAAGCTACCCTGCAGCCCCCCCTGCTACCAAAACTTTGCCACATAAACCCAATACACTACTGAAAGCAGCTGCTTAACCCAGCAGGGGCTGCAGCAAAATCAAAATGAGTTGTCCAAGGTGCTTTATCCAGGAGTGTAGGGAATTGCTCAGAAACATCCGTGACCCTTAATATATCAGACTATTAGAGGGAACCAAAACTAAGGGCTCATTTTTAATGGGTTCTGATG
The DNA here is from genome assembly GCA_013399115.1 of Anseranas semipalmata. Taxonomy (NCBI): domain Eukaryota; kingdom Metazoa; phylum Chordata; class Aves; order Anseriformes; family Anseranatidae; genus Anseranas; species Anseranas semipalmata. Next base: position 162,249 of record VXAA01003104.1, read on the forward strand.
CAGCCTGCAGATACAACAAAATAAAGAAACATGGCTGAGAGAAATCCCAGAGAAATGCTCTGCTGCACCAGCCAGGCATGCCTCTGGCTGCAAACAGTAAGGGAGTGTACACCTGGTGGTTCTCAGGAGCTGGGTAGGTTATGAAGAAACATAAGATCCTGCTTCAAATGTTCCAGTTATCAAGTACTTGGGCAAGCAGCTCTTGTTGGGTCTTAGCTGAGGATGTGACCTATTCCTGTGGTTGCTTTTTTTTGTTTTCTTAATCACTATTCCATCCAGCATAAAGTGTAAAGGTTGTGCTCTGCAGTCCCTCTTCTCTGGGATTAACTTCTACCTTTGGATTTGGACAGTTTGGGAACTTCTTAATTAAACTCTGAGTGCTCATACCCAGCACAGTACCTGACTTTTAGAATACTTCTCCATTATCTAATTTGCCAAAATGCTTAAAAAAGTCATCAAAACATGCAGAAGAGGGACTACAGCAGAAGAAGAGGATTGGCAAGAGCATGTCTGCTGCCAGTCACCTCCAGCAACAGCATTCAGTGCAAATACTGAAGTGCGCAAATGTTAGATGCAAGCGTTAGTTGCGTTAGTTAGTTAGAAATGAACATAACTTCCGACATCAGTAAAAATCAGCAAAAAGCTGCAAGATTTGTACTCTCACGCATTTGTCTATCAGCAAAAATGCAGGGATATTTGTGACTATATCATCTTCCTGACCAGCAGCTCTCAAAGTGATGTTTACAGTCCTCAGAATTTTTTAAATCTTTGCTTTCTTCAATATAAGAAATGCATGTTCCCAGTTCTGCAGACAGACCTTTTCAGACTTTTTTTTTTTTTTTTAAATAAGCTCAAACCTTCAAATCCTATTAAAACCATTCTCACTTTTTGTTAAGCCTGAGATAATTATAGTCAGGTAAAACATCTTATGGTTAAACACAAGGCTCAAAAGGTGAAACAGCAGAAGTCAAATATAATCAGTGAAATATAATCAGTGAAGTTGGCCAATTTTCTTCAGGTGCATCAGTTCTCATGTTAGGACAGATCCTTTTCATGACAAGATACCCTTCCATTATTTCAGTTATAAATTCTGTTTGCAGGTAAGAATAAAAACCAAGGACAGAGGCGCTGGTAAGCGAAAGCGAATGATAGCTTGCCATAGCTATCTACTCAGTGAAAAGCATGTCCCAGGAAGCTATTGAATAATTAGATTGAATAACAAAAATAGGGACATCTCTTAATGCACAAACCATGAGGAAATGGTTAATATTACATAGCAATGGTGTGGTTATTATCTTGTCTTTGCTGGATTTTTTTGGTCATATTTTAACAAGCACTACAACCTAGAGCATTTTCTACTAAAATACAGTTTTATCAAATACATTAAACGAAGCACCATTTGTTTTCAGAAAATAGGTTTGAAAATCTTTTTTTTTTTTTGTCATGAAATTAAAATGTTTACAACAGATTTTGAGAACTTAATATATTACCCCCCAAAAAAGTGAACTGTAAAAATATTTTAATTAAAACAATGTTTTGATTAATAATTGTGTCTAAAAATATCCAGGGTATTTTTATTTAACTTCTAAAATTCTGGGGTAGGGAAAGTAAACAACATTTTTATGAAAATGTATGTTGGGATGTAGAGGTGAGAAGGATCAGTTAAAGTAAAAATTCAGAACCATCTCCAGAAGTACTAATCACTTGCATCAAAAAGAAAAAACAAAAACAAAAACAAATCCATATGCCTGCTAATCCATGGACTGTCATCTATGAGCTCTTGGTTTGTAAAATACGAAATGACTACGGCAGCACCAGAAATGCTGAATATATCTGTGTTTATCCAGGCACAATGTACACAAGGCAGATGTTGGATTGACCGCTGCTCAATGAAATCTGTTTGACGGTTTGGTTGTTCTTCTCTACTCATTTGAAATGACCATGAGGGAGAAAAACATCAGTGGTGCAACTTTGAATTTTAGGAAAAGAGCTACCCACACATCTCCTTGGGAGGATGCCAGACCCAATCTGAGACAACACCATGGCAACATTATCTTGGAGCATGTCTCAGACTTCTGTACATCGTCAAGATAACAGAGAAAGGATCCAAGAATAATGGGGTTATAACATTGTTTTCCGAATGTTAAATTACGGCTTGCTGTTTCAGGCAGGATTTGGAAAGAGAATATGGGAGATCATGCTATCTAATGAATTTCCTTCTCAAACAAATCAGTGACTGGTAGACAAACAGGGTCAATGAAGTGGAGAGAAGAGGAAGGAAACAAAACTAAAAAAATCTCAAAACCTTTACTAAGAAAAAAATAACACCTAATACCAAAGCAGTAATGCTCAGAGGAACTTCACTTATTACTGGTAAGAAAACAATGTTGGAGAATAACAGGTAGGCTAGAGAAAGGAGTAAAGCCCGTCAAGGAAACAACCAATAGACTAAGAAAGCAGCAGAGAGTATTAAAAAACATGGGAAGGAAAAGAGTGGATCAGATTGGCTTTTCAAGTTTGAGGTAGCTTTCAGTGAATAGCAGTTTGGAGTGGTGTACACAGCATGCTTCGAGCCATTTCTGGACTATTATAGCTTGCCATATCAATATAATATGGCATTCAAGAGTAACCCTTTGAGGCAAAAGTATTACTAGATGCCAGTTAAAGTTAATATCACAACTGACTACTACTTTTCTATTCTCAACTTAAAGGAAACATTTCACTCTCTGACTACTTTTACCTTAATTGCCTTAGGTATAAGAAAAATGTCTTGTAATTTTTATTATTTTAAATTTTACCTCTATAAATATACACACCACCACCAAGGTCAATAAATATAAGCAGTATGCTCTATACTTCTACTTTGTCTGAGAAAGGACCTTTATACAGATGAGAGAGAAAGCAAGCATCCGAAAAATGGCAAGTACAGGTTATCTACTGCTCTGATGATTTGTAACTCCTTCAAAAAATAGCGGTACTTTTTTTTTTTTCAATTTTTCTGAAACTGTAAGCTGATAAGTAACAGGTAGCAGGAGAATGACTGTGAGCTCTACTGAGCATTCAGCTGTTGCATGGAATTAATATGGAAATTATCTTATGGGGGACCTGAAAGCATCAGAGAAGCTGTTTGAAGACATGCACAGCTACAGCAGAGGGCTTTGTCCTCCAGATACAGTTTTATTTTCCTGCACTATTTATGTTCTTAGCAGATGGTGTTTGCTTCTTGAAGCTCCAGAGAGTCAAAGGTAAAAATAATGCCATACAGGAGTAGTGTTTCAAGAGCATTTTTAGAAGGTCAGTTTTCCCTTCACTTTCCCTTCACAAATGTTTCCTCATTTGTCTGAATGCAGTGGTAGCTTTCGGTTTTACCAGTACATTCTTATAATTGCCTTAATGCTAACATGGAATTAGCTTTAAGAAAACAGACCTTGAATGTATTAGGCTATTTCTGACAAGTGCACTTGCAAATCTGGAGTGGGTTTTCAGGAGTTTAGGATTAAATTAGACTTGAAACCTCAGAGAGTAATTTAATTTCTGCTGCCCTCTCCTTACATCCCATTGCCTTACTGCAAAGCAGCAGTTCCATTCCCACTCTTCCTTTTCATTTTGATGTAAAACTTGTAGGAAAGAAATGTGATAAAGTCTACATTTCTTACAATCTCTAAAATAGATAGATAAAGACCATGGGTTATATTGCGTTATGCTGTGAGTGTGGTTGATTGGTGGTGGTTGAAACAAACACAAACCACAGAAAGGACAGAGGAACTAAAATAATAAAAACAGATAAAAGTAGTATTTTCTGACATATCTTTTAAAATTTATTTAAAACAGAAAAACCTGCATCTTCCTCCACTCTTAGCATTGTCTATGGTAGCATAATGCTTATACTATGAATTAATACACAATACAATGATTATTCATTAAACATTATGTTCAAAAAATACCATTGAATTATGCTTGCATTACTGCACCAGGAGTATCATAGCAAAGACTGTTCAAGTTTCCAATAACAACTTACTGAATATGGAAAACAGATCTATAAGGGGAAAAAGACTGTCCAGTGGAAGTCAGAGGAATGACTCAGGTCAACAACATATGAGCATGAAGCGGTTCATTTAAAGCAATATTCTTAGCCAGAAGTATCCAAATAGCTGTCCATTGCATTTTCTGCATCAGTTTCTTCACCATATTACTGAACTAGCATTGAAGAATTTGACATAAGACGGAGCTCTTTTACAGTCACAGAAATGTGATCCTTGACTGAACACAGCATTCTGTCCACCAAAGAAATGAAAAACTTTTTTTTTTTTTTCAGAGCTTTTTGTTTAATTTCCCAATGTTTCTTTTCTGAGGCAAACACAATTTTCTTAATGACAGTATAGAATTTTTAAAACAATTTGAGAGAGCAGTGCTGTGAGTGAGGGTAGTGGTTTCTGGCCACAGCCCCAGTAGACATTAGGGTAGATGGGGGACTGCTCTACCTGGTATCTGTAATGGTATGGTTTTCCCTTTAAAATAAGTGGAACCAACCAAAGCAGTCCTTTCCTTTCTAATGTCAAGGAACAAAAATTATTTTAAGATAATTATTGTTCTAGAAGTGATTTTGACTTTCACACTGAATTTGCTGTTTTCATACCCAAGAGAACTCTTCTTGCTTGCATCTTTCTTTCTTTGCTTATGCCATCATAGAATTGATATAGTAGCAGTTTTTAGAAAGGCTGAAACAAAGTATAGTAGACACACATCTAATTCATGAACTAATAAACACCCTAACTCACTAAAGCTTAAGGCATATTCGTGCATTTTGAGTGATTCAATTATTTGTTTTTTAAAGGATAGTGGATATTATGACCATTCTCATACTCTTCCAACTTCTTGAATACTCTCCATGAACTGTTAAGTCCTACAGCCCTTAGGTAGCCTAGGATCCAAGTGGGGGAAAAGTCTCTCTCATAATAATTCCAGCCTTTTAAGTTCTACTCTCTGCTAAGGTCTTAAGAAGATTTATATAAAACCTACAAGTCGTTCCCAGTTGGGGTCCTTGGCAGCATACTTTACTTTTATAGCTGCTCTTTTTTTTTTTTTTTGGTTTATCAGCTGGGCTGGGAGGGGAATAGTTACTTTTTAAACTCCTGCTTCTGCCTTTCTCTGTCAAAATTATACCGAGCTTTGCACTCTTCTTGACAGTCATCAGCTTCATTTCTTGACAAACTTTAGCCTTGCATTCTCTTCAGCTAATCTCCTGTCTTTCTTCTTTCACATATCCTTAATGCTCTTAGGAACCCTTCACAACCACACAAATCTCACTAAGAGGCAGAAGTAGCCCATAGTGAGGAACCTGTTTTCATATTCATCCTTAATGCTGAAAGTGGCAAACTCTAGAGCTAACATTGCACTGACTTAGCTTTTAGGAGCCTTTGAATGGAATTTTCTCTTGCAAAAAATTTGTTTAAGAAAAGGCCTTAATACAAATGTAGTTGAGAGCATTTTAAAACAAAAACTGGGAGAAACAGCCATCAAAGGATAATGCTTTAAGCCACTGCTTTGCATTTTTCATTGCCTCCAACATAAGTTTTCGGTAGCTTATTACAAACTGATTTATTTTAACTGAAAGTTTATTGTTTATCAGACTTTTTTTAAAAAATATATTTCCTTTCCTTCACTTGCCCCTCTTTTTTTGTCCTTCTCTGTCAGCACTTCAAACTTGCAGCTGGATGTCATGTGCACCTAATGGGAGCAATAAGATGACCTCCCATGGAAGTCTGTGTTGCCATATCATTAGTCTTACTGTTGATACTACAAGGTATTCTAGTTTTTGCAAACTTGTGGGCACTAACACCACCATCTCTGGATTCAACAGACGCTCTGGATTCAAAAAACACTTCAACAAATTGCTTTTAAGGAGTTACCAGGGGGTGCTTTCTCCTTACTTTTACCATGTATATCTTTTCCATATCTCTTAAAAAAAAAATCATAAAATTCTTTTTGCCCAGAGAAGCTGTGGACGCCCCATCCCTGGAGGTGTTCAAGGCCAGGTTGGATGGGGCTTTGAGCAACCTGGTCAAGTAGAAGGTGTCCCTGCCCATGGCAGGGGGGTGGAATTAGATGGTCTTTAAGGTCCCTTCCAACCCAAACTATTCTATGATTCTAAAAAAATTCAGTGTTGTCACTGTTGCTCTACTGGACTTCTTTTCATGCAAAGTACATTCAAAAGATCAACGGCTGTTTTTTTGTTTACTGCTATTTTAAACCTGGACCTTTTCTCTGACTTTCAGCATGGCCAAGAAAGAGTGGCGGTGCTTCAGGCAAGGTAGCAGGACTTTTCATATTGACTTTGTTGATAGAGAAAGAGCTCCTAAATGCTTCCACAAAGGCTAGAAACTGAACTGGTCTTGGACAGATATGGAAAACTCTGTAACAAAGTATTGTTTTCCAATATAAGTCATTAGCTAATAACTACTTCTATAGACACAGTCTATCATGCCAGAAGCCAAAGGCTTTTTGTTGTGCTGGCCAGCTCCTGTTCAGTAGAATGCTCTGGGTTTCAGCATTCAGTCTGAGAAGTCAATAAATTTGGATGTAAATATAATGCTTTCATTTTATGCTAATCATTGCTAAAAAAAAAAAAAAATCTTTGAGAAGACTCAAAATATCCTGGTTTTCCAGTTGGGACCTAAACTATACAAACTTCTAGGTTGAGTTTGGTATCCTGAATGTTTGACATGGTGCTTCAGCATCATGTTTCTCTCTTGTATCTTAAAAGAGTTGTGATCCAGCAATTTCCCTTTTTTCCTCAGCATTTATTTTCCCATAGCCTGTCAAACTCTGTTCACTTACAGCCACTTTTTCATGCCTTATCCTTAGGTTAGGTGCTTTTTTTTTTTTTTTCTTACAGAATATTATGCAGTTCAGCAGTTTGTCAGTACTTGAAAAATAATTGTTCAGTTGTCTGTTAACTGAGAGGGATTTTCTAGCTGTCAACATACTAGACTTACTGAGATAGTGTGTTTTGACAATGTACTTTTGAAGTAATGCATGTTTTCAGATTTGTGTTTGCCCTTTCTCAGCAAGCTGACTTTGATTCTCCCTACAAACTCTTTCCAAAGAAAAGTGATATCTGTCAAAGTGTCTGAAGAGGTCATGAAACTGAGATAAATGCAGATGTGAAAGCCACCATATTGCCAGATACTGGTAAGAGAACCAGGGTACTCTCAAGCTAAAGGCAAAAATTTCCACGGCTTTTACTAAAGTGTAAAGTTGTGTATGCAGGATGGTTGCAGAATTACATCCCTCATGAATAGGGCTCTGAAGTGAGTACATAACAGTCAATTTAAGAGATGAAAAATCTCACCCCATGTGTTAGATAATCTACTGCTAGCTGGGGATATTCTATGAGGGTGCCACAAGATGCCGTGCAGTGTATCAGCCTGTTGGTCTGCATGAGCGGAGTCAGAACCTCTAAACTTTTTCAGCTCCAAGTGCTCAGCAACTCAGGAAAAACTGTATTTCTTTTTAATAAAATGCATATATATTTGGACATGCACATATATTTTCCCATTTCCTCATAAAGAATAAATTAGTGATTTTCTTTCAAAGGGGCTTTAGTTTGCTTCTTTCTCCTGCTGCAAAAAAACTTGTTTCGCTCTTCCAGAATACTGCTTTCCTCTATTTTTCTGGATGAACATTTTCTTAAAAGAGTCCTATGATTTTCCTGTACCACATCATGTTCCTCATTACTCTCCTTAAATATATATATTAAATATAATAAAATATAATAATAAATATAATAATAATAATATAAAATATATAATAAAATATTTATAAATAAACCAGGTAATACAACAGCATCCTTAACATAAACAAGCAATATTAGAAAGAACTTTTCTCCAGTCATTTGAAGACAAATGTTAATGCCCAGCTATTGCAAGCTGCCTGAAAGCCAGATGATAAAATCTATACCACTAAAAATCAAAAACTTATTCTAAAACATCAGCAGAATATTATCAAAGCAATATGCTTTCAGTAGTCTGTGATCCTGAAGAAAAAACACTTTTTATTTTTTATTGATCTTTGCAAGTTTATCAGACCAAAACCTTGTATCAGCATATGTACAATTCACATCAGTACATAAATATCAAACCCATAAGTTGTTCTAGTGATGTTCATAGACCTAGCTGGGTAGTTGACTCTCTCATTTGCATTTAAGTTATCTCATTTGTTTGGGAAAATGAAAGATACTGCATTAATTCCAAGCCTGACTTAGCAGAAATAGGTACCCTATACATTGTGTGGGACTTAGGCAGCTATGTTGTAGATAGAGGAAAATGAAGTAAATTAGATGACTTGAGGTGGTAGGAGTTTACAAATTTCACATGCAAGATTCTTTCACATGCTACGAGGGAAATATACCATGCTTTGTTGAACAGTATACCACTATTATGTATCTGCACATTTCATATGTTTAATACACAGTTAAAGCAACTTTCAGTTTGATTCCACTTTAAATAACTAACATGGATCCAGAGAATAGCCACAAAACCTAAGAATTTTAACTGTGACACACTGATAAACTGAGATCCACACAGGCAATGGCACCCTGTGAGAAGTAAATTACAGAAACAGTGGCTGCTGCAATCTCTGAAGTTTCTATTTGTTCAACATCAATGTAGCAGATGATCCATAACAACATTGTTATTTATCAATAGTGACATCCTTCACCTTTGCCCCCAGAAAAAGAACCATAGCTGCTTAGCATTACATAATCCAAGGGAAAAGTCTGCTTGTACCACTTTTGGCGTAACTGAAGGTGATAAGCACTGGCCTTGGGCAAAGGGGAGTTAGGCAGCTTGCTCCTGCTTCTCTCTTCTATAAACTTTGTGGATGGAGGTCTGCAAGCTTGGTATGAGAGGCTGCTGAAGAAGGGAGTCTTGTGGTGGTGGAACAGCCCTGTTTTTGTGGCAGATCAAAATCTTGAAGGCCATGGTGCCCAGAGTGAAACCTTTTGCTTGATTATTTGTAAAATGAATCTTAAGTTAACCCTGAATATGATAATGAGCTTAATGAAGTACATGCTAAATATATATGTCTGTAGTAATCAACTCTCCGCCCAAATCATGCTAAACATCATCCCAGAGGGGAAACAGATAGGGTTAGGATATAAAAGAAGAGTTAGTGTTAAGAGTTAGTGCTAGTAAAAGAGAGATAGAGTTAAAAAAAAAAGAGCAAGGGGGAGAAAGAAGAAATTGGAGACCTAGAAGAGACAGTCGACGGGCTGTGCTCCTTTCTCGTCCACCAAGACAGGGATGCCTTCTTCGTAAGCTCTGCACCTTCACCTTTTGGTGAGGAATACCTGGGATAGCATTTTGCTAGCACCATTATAATATATTAGTGCTATTGCAGTAAGTGTATTTATCTATGGCAATTCCGAATCTTTTATGTCTGTTGCCTTATTAAATACTTTCAACTTTGTGAAACTATCTCAGTGAAAGTCCTTAGCAGGGCTCTGAAACAGGCAAATGTTTGACTCTGGTAAGTCCCCTTTAATGCGACACAAGGCTACCAAGAAGTCACTTCCCAGGAATGAATAGTAAGGTTGTACAAAAAGAAACCTAGTGTGGCAACAAATCTCCCCAAAACAACTGAGAAATAAGGATGGAGAAAAACACTGTTTGACCCCTCTAGTGGCAGTCAGTGCTAACTTACCACTGAATAAGATCGACTCAGGGAAGCATAGTACAGCATTACCCACCTTTCGCTGAATGAGGAGGGAGACATCTGCCACAGCAGGATGCTTCCATAAACTCCCTGTAGCATAACACAACTCCACTCACGTTTCTACTCCCTGTGTGTCACAAATAAAACTAAGAACCTCGTCCTAGAATGACCAAAATTCATCATCATTGCCCTTCATCGTGTTTTGGGAGAGGACCACACTCAGGTGCATTCACTAAGGTCACTTTGGAGTTGATGACAAGCCCTGTATGGTCAAACTTAATGACTCAAAATATCTAGGCAGGCAGCACAATTCAAAGACCCAGGGACTTGCCTGGTCTTGTTACAGCTTGGTCGAGAATAGCCTCTGATGCAAAATAATTAATTTTCATGTTGCTGTACTACCTGCCAGCTTTCTGCTTTTTCTCCCCAAATGGCTAGACTTAGAGGGACAAATGGCACTTGGTAAAGTGTCAAGCGGTTGTTTGTAGAAAACCGTTTCTACAGAAACATGACATCTTTCCTCTGATTTTCTCTGTGTTCTTTGCATGAAGAAGGGTTGAACAAACATCTGGTTGGGCAACCATTTGTCATGCAGACAGACCTGATAACAGTATAAAAAATGGTGGAGGCAGTCACGTTTGGGTTTGAAAACAGTATTCTGAATATATGAGATTAATCACTACTGCACATTGACAGTGAAGCAGGTTTCAGACTTGCTCTTGTTTCTTCAGTGCTTATGCTCACCTCTAACAAATACTAAACTTTCGATCTTTCATTTTAAAGAAAGATTCACTCATTGGAAAATAAATCCACATTCAAGTCAGAAACTATCAATAACAGTTTACCTCTTTATCTAGCTCTCTACATTTTAAAAGGATATTCACTCTTTCATCTTTGCAGGCAAAAATAAAAGCTAACTTACTATCTGAATAAATTTAGGAGGTTTCATCTTTAATGGCATCTCAAATCATGCTGTATGTAAAGGTTTTGTGGCAAGCTAAAATAGCCTTTAACAAGAGAAATTCAGACTACAGAGCTACACATAAAGCATAGGATTGACATTACATGCTTTTTGTCAGGGGAAGAAATACAGTCTTTATTACCAACTACTGTAATAATACCCTGCAGTTGAAAGGCTAGTGGGACAAAAAGACAAGTCTTACTACTTGGTTGAATGTGTTGGACACTGTTTTCAGTTACTTCTACTTATATGAAGGAGCAGCTGGAAACCCTCTTGGTTGTCACCTTGATGATGACTATGATAACAGAAGCTGCGACTTAATTGGGCTTCTTTAAGCTGTTCTTTGTCTATGCAGCTTAAGGGATTTCCCCTTAATATGCTGTTAAAAATGTGAGGGCAGGACTTTGACTTCATTGCAGCTAAGCATCAGCCTACAGGGAGCAGAACTGGAAAGAGCACTACGAAAGACAAGTAGATGGCCAGAAAAGCCCAGTTAATCTGAGAAAGAAAATTGTAAAAAAAATATTTTTAGTATAATGGAGATTAGCTTGTTCTGGGGAAAAACAAACTTCTGTTTTTGCTTCTTCTTCCCCCTTTCTTTCTAAGTTCTACAGTGAGGTGGAGAAAAGTGGTTATATATATGTTCCCTGCAATGCATAGGAGGATCTTCATCAGCTTGTCTGCCTAGTGGAAACTGCACAAGACCTGTAGTTTGGCTAATGGTTTGGTTCAGAAGAGGTAGAGCTAGATATATTCACAGCCTGCATACTTGCTATAGCACAGAGACAGATGGCCAGAATGCACTATCTAGGGTAATGACATGCTGTTTCCTTCTTCCTAATTAATTGTGAGGAGAAAGCTACACATTCAGCAGCAAATTTGTTACACAGCACTTATTTTTTGTTTGTTTTAGGACAAATGATAGAAACTGTGGAGTTCCTGTGAAAGAGAAAGTCCAAAAAAATGTTTAACAAACACAAAATATATTTTTCAGTAACACTGAGCCAATAGTTCCAGGCACAGAAGTTTCTAGGGCTTTCATGTCTCCAGCTCTTTTAATGAGCCTTAATGAATGGATACAGACCAGGGAGCCTGAGGAATAATGAACATGAGGGCCGCTGAGCTTCAGACCTAGGCCAGGAAGAAAAAGGAAAGAGTTTCACTGTGGAAATTCAGAGATCTTTAGTGACAGCTGATCTTGGAGGATGCTGTACTGGGTCTGGCTGGGATAGAGTTAACTTTCCCTGCAGCAGTCCTTGTAGTTAGAACAGTGCTGGTATCACACCAGTGTTTTGGCTACTGACAAGCAGTGCTGGCATGGCACCAAGGCTCTCTCCAGACCCCCCAAAACCAGTAGGTGGGGGTTAGCAAGAAATGGGGAGGGGACATCACCAGGGCGGCTGACCTAAACCAACCAAAGGGATATTCCATACCATATGACGTCACACTCAGTAATAAAAGCTGGAAAAGAGAAGGAGAAGGGGGGGGCTCTCATTGTGAAGACGTCTGTCCTTCCGAACAACCACTGCGGGTGTTGAGGCTCTGCGTCCCAGGACGTGGCCAGGCATCGCTCGTTGGTGGGAGAATCACTTGTTTTCTCTTTTCCTCTGTGCTTGTGCACAGGCTTTGCTTGTATATATATATTTGGGTTTGTTTGTTTGTTTGCTTGTTTGTTTTTTCTCTTCCTCTTCTTTGATTACACTATCCTTATCTCAACCTGTGAGTTTTTTTTCTTCTCCCCCTCTTCTTTTGAGGAAGGGGAGTGAGAGAGCAGTTGTGGTGGGGTTCAGCTGCCCAGCAGGGTAAAACCACCACAGATACTTGAGTACCACCATGGCCTCTCAGACTGTGGGCATGGGTGAGATTGGGCTACACCCATGGAGGGTAGTTGCTCCAGTTAAGAAGAACTAGCTGCTGAGAACTGCCTTCAGGAAGCCACATTAAGGTGGAGGAGAGTCTCACGCTTGATTCAGGGGGTGGCATCCTTCCTTCATCCTGCTTCTTCTCAGATTTCAATTTGGACATCCAGAGCTCCAATGAATATTAAGTCTATCTAACACTGAGATGCTAAGTAAAATCTGCCCAAGGCTGTTTTTAACATATGGCCACCAAATGCTACATGAGCCATTTCAAAACAGTACACAATTTGTCCCTAGGTCAAGTGATTTTTAACACTGAACAAACATGTATGGTTTCCCCATCTTATGCTTCCAAGCTTTGCTCCTACATACAGTACCTACATATTTACTTAAGCTTCCAACTCTAAGTGATTGTCAATATATTGAAATGCATTTTCCTTCATTGCCTTTGCTTATTTATTTGAGAAATGACATCTGAAATATCTTTCTTTCCTTTCTATCCCTTTCATAAAGACACCTTCATTTGATGAGACGCTACTGGATGTCAAAAAAAAAAACAATGAAAATGAATGTTAGCTGCAGCTGATGTGCTTATTTCTTAATCGATAGATGCTGGACAGATATTCCTCAGCTCTTGATTAAATTCTTCTTTTCACACTCTACTTGCACTGCCTTTCTGGTTGGAATAAACTTTCTTGTTTGTTTGTTTGTTTGTTTGTTTTTGCTTTAAACTAATCTGTAAGCTATAACTTTTTCTGAGAGCAGATTTGGTATAATTTTTCTTAAAAATGAAAACATACATTTTGCAACATATACTCAGTGAGGTGATTATATTACCAGAACACTAATGCTATCATGCAGCCCAGATTAGGTACACATGTATGTACAGAACTTTTCAAGCAAGACAACATGCACATATGCTTGTAAATGATTTTGGAAGGTAAAGCTATTTCTGTCCTCCTTTCTTAATAGCTTTTTAGCTTGAAAATCAGACTGATTACCAACCAAATATTTGTTGAGTAACGTAGTCAATCTTTTCATACAGCTTTATTAAACCTGATTTTTATTTATTTATTTGTTTGTTTGTTTGTAGAAAAGGTCCATTCTTTTGTATTAATAGTCTGTTTATGTTCTGCTTTACCACTGGATGGTGCTCTCAACATACAATAGAAGGCCAGCCCCTGAAACATGTTAATCTCATATTCCCTAGTTAATCACAAGCAAAAGTCATTTCAAAAAACATGACATCTGTAAGGTTTAAAGGAAACTAAATGAAAATTACAATCCTCTCCCTGCAGCAGCAAGGAAGGGTGGAGACGGAAGGTTTCATCTTATCAACCTGACAGTCATTCCATGAAACGTGTATTTTGCTGAAAAGTATCCTTTTCTTCCAAACCCCTCAAAAATGCATGCATTTCTACTTAGAAGACAAGAGATGATCAAGAACATTGTCTTCATTTAAAGCCTTCCCAGACATTTCAAAACCAGCTGGTCCTGACTACTGTACCTCGCTTTACTTCCTGGCATTTTCAGTATAGCAAGCTGTGCTCCTGCAGCCTGTAGAGCTGAGCAACCTTCTGCTCTGATACTTACAGTGTTTGCAATTTTTAGGGAAATGGGCTTTTCCAGGGGGAGAGGGGAGGATGGCAGCATAAAAAATGGCACAAAGTGTTTCCCTTTTAAGAATGACAGGGACCTGTCTTGTATGAAATGCAGAGGTGTGAATCTAATAGAAGTCCTGCTATGCAGTTGATATTTTTTTTTTTCAAATTTGCTTTTGTTCCAATATCAAGAAAAGCCAAAAAAGTCAAAATAAATTTGTTTTAGGTTGCTCAAACCATTTGATTTCAAAGAAACCAAAACATACACTGAGTTTAAACTGATACTGTGTGAAGCAAGCTGAAAGGAAAGGTCATTTTGACTGAAATACTTTTATTGTTATTGCCTCTAAAGGCAAGCCAAAACACATTTCAACAGCATTGGGAAAAATACGGAAACGGTCATGGAAGAAAGGATTTACTGTACTCTATTAATGTTTTCTTCAGTTGAAGAAAGACAGAACATTATTAAGAAGTAAAGTTTAGTATACTGTTTATTCAAAAGCCTTTACTATTTTAATGTATCATTTTATATTTACGCTGAGAAGAGTCTACCCTAGATTACTCTTTAGATGGTACCAAATAAGTAATCCTAGCATAGACACCATTCAGTGTCTGTTTTCAGTGGGATGGATTAGGAATGGTCTCCAGTGTAGCTCTTCCCTTCATTTGTCTTTCATTTATTGTCCAGTCCTGCTCATCTGTTACCATACAAGAGTACTACCGCAAAAGCAATCTTTCTTCCAGCTTTAAAATTCACTCTTCACTGCTGAACTTCTGTTTGCACCTCAGAGACATCAACACATGTTGTAGAATACTACTGAGATATAGGATATCTGTTTGTACGTGTAAAATTTCTGCCTTAAATCAACAGGGTTAATAATAAAACTTTGCTGACATCAGGTAACATATCATCTGTAACTGAAATTTTTAAGCAAGTTTGTATGTGCATTTAATGACAGGAAAGTGACAACTTTCTTTTTGTCTGATATCCTTATCACAGTTTCTAGTTATATCACTTCAAGCTTTATTTTTAAAAGTTGCTATTTAATTTCAGTCTGACAACATAAGAGTGTTCACAGAGCATCTCTCAACACTGCTGAATCAGCAGAGACAACACTTAATATGATATGCATGCTGAAGCTTGAGGGTGCATAATAAACACATGAGTGCTTCATGCCCTGAAAAATAATGACTGGGAAGACAGCACATAAACTGGAAGCTAGAAGCATGTTTCTTTTTTGGCTATCTTCCCAAAATAGGCATCAAACAATAGCATGGGATATAGTGTATTAAAGCATATATTGCTTGAAGTTTAGATTTATTTTTAAGAGTATAATATTTACACTCAGGTTAACAGTCGTTTTTTTTTTTTTTTTCCCTCCGCTTGATTTAATATAGCAGTCTTGGATAAGGTGAAAAAAAAAAAAACACCTACATTTCCCTCTTTATTAAGAATATCTTTCTCTTTCTAATGGAGATTCTTTTCCTTATAATACTTTCATTTCGGAGAAATTATTCACCTGGGACAAAATGCTCTGAAGTAGCAAGGAAGTCCTTAAAAAATGCAAACTGAAAATGATGTAAGGTTGAAGTGAGACTCAAGTGATTCACAGTCCTAGTCCTAGCCTTCATGACAGTGTGTTTCCTCCTTAACAGTGCTACAGAGAGCTTATCTGTGCTTGCTGGAAGTCACATGCATGCAGCATGCACACTCCTTGAGCACTCTCTAGGGGAGCTATGACACTGAGTTACATTGTGTGGGGATTATTAATCAGAATGCATCTGACCGAAATAAGAAATCTTTTTAACCGTAACCCATCAATCCACTAATATCTGAACAGTGGCCATCTCCTTTTATTTCCTTATTCTCCTTATCAGTATCTCCACACCTAGTCTGCTTAGCTCCCACTCTTGAAACTTTCCTCTCCAAGACTCAGCCTGCACATCTCTGTGTTCCCAGTCTGATAACTTCCTGTTCCACACTGGTAAGAGTGACATAATGCTCGCCTTTTCTCTGATGTCCCTTGGTTGTTAAGAGCTTGTGGTTGGCGGCCCAGGAGCCCTTAATAACCATGCAGGTGGATCTACACGCAGAACCAAAATATGTGCATATTTCTTCCTAACGGGTGACTCTAACAATAGTTTGCCAGACTATTGCTCTTCACAAGAAGTATTTTATTGAAAAAAGAGTTGAGGAGAGGAAAAAAGAATTATCTGTTGAACAACTCTGGAGCTGGCCAGTAGGAAATAAAGGCAACAAACAAGTATAAACAGTATTGCTAGCAAGGAAGACAGAGGCTGCTAACAGTTTGAAGAAGCTGTGTTGTTTTTCTCGTGTTCACTAGACCGTACCGACAAATGCTATTCAATGACTAAGTGCAAATCCTTTTCCTGGGTAAACTATTGCCACTAGGATGGGTGGAAATGGAGATTGCCTGACAACTGCAAGCTCTCTTGTAACAGCTGCAGCACAGTGAAAACAAGTTCTCTTTCACAAGTAAATAATAATAAAAAAATAATCAAATAGAAATTAGGAATATAGTTGTAGAGCTGTCCACATCTGCAAAAACAGAACACCCAATAGAGTATAATTTGAACTGAAAAGTGAACATTGGGCCTTGCTGACAATGTTAGTCGTGTACTCTGTAGCCTTGTGTCACACAGCACACTGTGATTTCCTCCACAGTACAATCACACTAATTCTAACACACACGTAGGGAAACACATCCTCCCCTTTCATTCCTCAGTTTTCCTGATTCATCCTCTGCCACCTCCACATACGTATTCAGTGTGATTTATATGAGTCTTCAGCATGGAGTAGGTATCTAGGATGCATCTCAACATGCAAAGGTTATTGACACCTCTATTTTCAAAGCAGAAGCTTACACTGTTTAATTACTGGGCCTGTTCTTTTAAAATAAAGGAGGACAGTGCAGGATCATTTTCATTGTAATCAGCTCATTTTTACCTCAGTCTACCTCAGAAACGTTACTTGGTTATTTGACTTACTGAATCCCCAAAATGTACTGTTTTATTTGAGTGTGAAGCTTTATGGACTGTCATAATTATTATGGTCTCAGGATAACTGTGTGTCCAATTAGTCACTGAAAATCCATCTACATAAATGTTTGAAGAAGTAGTTCTAGTGGACTTGAAGGAAAAGGACTAGTCAGCTTCCCTCAATCTGAAACTCCTTGAGCAGGCTAATTACTGCCACATCTCATCTCGGTCAAAAGCCAGTAATGAGCTCTCTCATTTATATGTTTGTACCATTTCTTGTGAACTACATGATTCAGAGTTTCACCCTGAATACTGAATGCTGAGACTCTTCACACTCAAAAATGCTGACCAAAGAGGGACGAGGAGAGGCAGTATTTCTCTCTCACTGTAACAGAGAGTCAAACACAGGAGAAACACAAGAGATAGTATACCAGGGAAATACAGATATTATCAAAGCAAAACAACACTTCTTTTTTTTTTTCTTTTAATTTAAGAAGTATGATGACTCATCTCCTCAATGAGAACAATAAATGCGTTTCAAGGAGAAAGATTAAATCCATCTGTAAAAACTCCACCAAGGAGAGGTGCCAAAAGGTTGTAAGTTATATACAAAGATACAGTACCCTGCGTGGCTAACATGTAAATTACCTAAAAGAGGAGAGGGATGTTTCCAGTTAATTTAATTCTCTATGAAATTAGACAATGCAATTTCACCTTTTATAAGCATTTTTAACTCTGTTGTTTGTTTTGGATGTTGTGAATAAATTATGCTGCTTGCGTTTAACTTTAAAATAGAATAGATACAACCTGCAATCCTTGCCTTCACAGAATTGATATAAAAAGTGCTGAATTCTCACACTTTTTTTTCTTTTTACTTTTATGAAACAGCTACACTGTACAATCAGATTAGCTTTATTTGCTCAATAGAACATATTTACATGCCAGTATAGAATATTTGACAACAGCTGAACTAACACATGCAGAAAACTTTAGCAGCTGAAGGGCAAATAATTCGTTAACAAAGATGAATGGAAAATTTTTACTATTTTTGTTGTTGTTGTTGTTGCCAAATAATGCCAGCTGTTCATGACAAAACTGTTTATGAAACTGGAGATTTTTTTCTTTACTAATTCATTTGTGTGTGTGTGTGTGTGTGTAACTCTTTTAATGTGTAACTTGGGGGTGAGTCAAAATAAACTTTTCCTGTAAAAAGGAGAAAATTAAGGTCCAAATGATTTCCAATGGCAGCTCGCATAAAAGCTGATATTTTGGCTCTATCATGATATTAAAATATGTATATGTATGGTACAAATAAGCCAAAATTCATTTAAGTCTGTGAAGTACAGCCAGTAAAAATAGTTTCTTTCTTCTGTGATTTTCTGCATTGTCAAAAGTAAAAAGCATTCTTAATCTAGCAAAAGCTAGAAGTTTCACAGTATAACACCTCTTTTAGTCTTCAGAAACCGACTAGGACCATTTTGGTCGTGTCAAAGTGCATCTGATCATGCATTTTGTGCAGCTGGAGAGAAATAAGGGAAAGTTTTACCAGCATTTAGAAGTATCAGTCCTCTCCTGCTCTAGTTAAGGCCTTGAAAGCTGTCACTAGGAATACTAAAGATGCAAGTATTCTCTTGAAGAATTAATCTATCACATATTGACCTCAGTGATGTATGTAATTTTATCTGTATGAAGACTGTGAAGGAATTTGGAGAAACACTGACCCAAATGGTAGGTTCAGTTGAGGTTTCTTGAGGCTTTGCTTATATGAGTATGCTGGGGCACCCCATGGCATGCTGCTGGTGTTTAGTCCTTTGACTGTCTGGACTGGGCACATACTGGAATGTGGCTGTTCCTGTCCAGAGAGCATGACTGTTTCTTTTCTGCATGGGTTAGTTACCTTAACGTTGTATCTACACTCATTCTGTGCTGGCCTACATGCACACCGGTAAGCTACTGGTAAACCCAATTACTTAGCTCCACAATGAGGAACTTACCTTTTCCAGGAGAAGGAAATAAGTTAGAGAACAAAGTAAAGACAGGAAGGATAAATCCATTTAGTGACAATTCTGGGGTTTCTAATTTTGTTTTCATTTGATAAAGATGTTAAACAAATCTTTCCAACATTGTCCCCAAACAGCTGCTTTCAGGTATATGATTTTACACCAAAACCTTACCCACATATGTGAGTGGGAACACCTCCATTTCAAGTCTCTGCTTACTGGACTCAGAGCCAAACGTTAAATCTCAGGTTAGTCTCAATCTAAGAGACCTGTGGTTTGACCTTAAGCCCTCAGTATAGGAAGGTGTGACTATAACATTAAGGTGAATAACTATATTACTAACTTGTCACTAAACAGGTCAACAGGACTTGAGGATAGTCTCTATGTATTAATTCCTAAAACAGAGGCACTAATCTCAACATGTCTTGATGCTCTAGGATTGAAAAAAAAAAATAGAAAGACTTAAATATTACCTAGATTCTGTTGAACAGAAATTATTAGGTATTCCTTTTTCCCTTTGCTTGCTCCCTTCTTTCTCATAAGAAGGGAAATACAGAAATATTCACTTTCGATGAAAAGATATATTGATTTAGTCTAACTATCTTCATCTGTTCAAAATTCCCAATAATGGCTACAATCTAACCAGTAATGGACAATCTTCTGAAGGACTGTACTGTCCTTTATGCCCAGTCTAGGTTACTCCTACTTTACCCCTTACAAAGCATCCTTCTCATTTCAGCATCTTCCACTGCAGATGTAAACCACTGTGCTGCATTACAGCATTTTCAGGGGAACATAATCTACCACTTCAACTTCTTTTTTTTTTTTTTTTGTCTTGAGTTTTTTCTCCAAGGCTGAGGAGTAAATGCAGTTTGTTGTTTCCAGAAAACAAGCTCTCTTCATGAAGGAAAGTTTGTCTTATTTTCATGCCTGCAGAATTTAGCCCAGATTTGGTAAATCTGCTGCCATCCTCTCCCCAGGAGTGTAAAGTAAGAAAACTAGGCCTATTGAATTAGGAGAAGACTTTGGTATGGGAAACTGGCAGCAGGTGGATATATCTACTAGTACTCTGGGATGTGCAATTAAAAGTGGCTTGCTTAACTGATTCACATTAATATAAACCAATTTTACATGAAAGAAGTGCGTGACAGTCAGACTCCTTCCTGGCTGTACGACCAAACAAGGTAGTGGCAACACTGAACCTGCTTCGGACCCTCTTGTAAGATCAGTTACTTTGTGTGTGTTTTCCTTTTGTACAACATCTGCAGCACTATAACCCAAGTAAGGTGGGCCATCAGCATAGTTAATCCTCACATGAATTAGAACCTTGTAATGAGAAATGTCTTTGGTGACAAAACAGCTTTGAGAAGATTATGTCCCCAGCCACATGTTCCCATGCTCTCATCACTGGACCTGCACACTGCCTTGTATCATGGCAACTTTAGTAAAATGATCCAGCCATTTGTTGCTGGTGCTTTTATTTTCATTTTCCTACTGTTTCCTAACCTGAACGACTCTCGTGAATTTACAGTAAGGCTTCAACAAACACTCATCTGCGCAACCACACGGGTGGCCTGTGGTGGGGCAGATAAGGAGACACAGAGACTTCTGTGTTTGCTACCGAAAAAAGCATTGCCTCTTACGCCAGTATGCCATCACAGCTCCTCACTTGAGTGCCCATCTGTCCCAGTGCATCACCATTCACGATGCCAGCAGAAATGGTGAGAGAGCATAAAAGTGCAACTGCCCCTGGTAGGAAGAGAGCAAACACCAGGAAGGTACAGCCACGACTATGGTTACCAGTAGCCCATTCAATTATATGGCTTTTTCATCCCACAAGATTAACACTTTCTCTTACTGATTGGGGCTCCTTATTTTGCTATGGCCTTACTGTGTTATATCTATATTAAAAGCCCACACTGTTACAAATACAGTATTGTCTTTAGATTTATGTAATTTACAGTTTGCTTTTTTGTTTGTTTGGTTGTTTGTTTGTTTTTTGTTGTTGTTGTTCTTTTGTTTTGTTTAACTCTTTGGAGCTGAAAAATGTATTAAAAGTGCTCTTGAGTAGCCTGTTTCCAACAGGTTGACTATGTCCTCTCAAAGCAGGTTTCTTGGACCAATCCTTTTTGGCTCATGCAGATTTTTTTAAAGTAATTTTCAGATCTACACATTTCAAAGGTTTGGGTGATATAATTGTGAAAGATATGTGCACACACTCAAGAACAGGAAATGGTCTGAGTAGGCAGAATGTGTGCTGAACCTGAGCCTCATTGCATTTCAGAGGAGCATCCCAGGTGCATGTTTCTTTCATTCTTTGGCCTGCCATACCTTGCCCATCAAGGACAAGTGCTATATAGCCCATGTATTTCCATGGTAAGATGAAAATACTGCCACATGTAAGGAACTCTCAAAAATATTGTAGAAAGATCTGAAACTTCCAGAAGGAATGCAAAAGAGCATAACGTTGGCAGAAATTTCCTTTCTTACCTTTGTGAGAACACCCCTTATATTGGCCTTTACCATAGGCAGCACGTAAGGGGAAGATGGCTGTTTTTTAAAGGGAGAATTGTCATAGCACCCAGACTAGCAGTAGCCTGGATTCTCCAAAAATTACCAGTGAGGAGCACCAAAAGAGACCTAAGGTATGGACTGCTCTTGAATATTAGGCATATTTGTCTTCACTTTGGGAAAAAAAAAAATCAGTTCATTGCAGAAAACAAACTATATTGCCAAGGCCATAAGACCACTAGAACTTACATCCTATTTATGCTGCAAATACCCTCAATATGAAGCGTACCAGTTCTGTTTCAAGACCTTCAGAACACATTTACAGCATTTTGAATGTGCTAATATAATAAATCCCTGGCCACGCAAGGATAAGAGACCCTTACCTAGTTAATTTTCCCACATAAAAATCTCTAATAGATTTGAATGGTATATTAGAGGCCATGTTACAGGTAGCAGAGCTTGTTAAAACATAAAAGTTTTTGCTTGAAAGGGAGCTCTGATGAAATATCCTTTCATCTTTAAATCAAAAGTAAAAAAAAAAAAAAGGTAAAAAAAAAAAAGTTGTAGCTTCCCAAGAACAGAATCATTAAAACATGTGTTTTTGGACAATTTAAGGTACCTATCAGAACAACAGCTTTAAGAAATCTGAGTTCCCTAGGTAGGTTTTGTAATTAACTTTTGTGACAATTTTCTAAAAATAAACTTCTGTTCTCATATACCATTTAGATTTTGTTGAACTGACATTTTCTAGTGAAATACTGTTCTTTCAGAGTTTTCTATTGGCTCTCTGAAATAGCTCTGTCAGAGCCTGTATGTGTTAGCTTAAAAAGCAAAACATGCAGAGCTGAGCTATTGTCCAATTCTCTTTCCTGTGAAGCAGCTGCTGAATTTGTCCCCTTATTAATACAACAGCCTGGAAGGGGGAGTTGAAGGATTTGGTAGTGCTCCCTTTAGCATAACTCATATGCCAGTCCTATTTTGGGGTGTGTGTGTGTAATTTTTTAAAGGCTGTGATATCTGTGTAGAACAAGTACAGTCACTGTGGGAAGACATAATTGCAGTCTTGCCACAGGGCACTTCTCAGCATTTCACTGCAGATGCTGACTGTGCATGGGTGCCCCAGTCACCTCTGACAGAGGAGGGGTCCTTACCAAGGACGACTCAGAGCCAGACCCTAATGCAAGCACTCAGAGTCACTTGCTGTCCATCCACTCACTGCAGTGGGAGTCAAGAGAAACAAATAGATGATGTTATGTGGCTTGTTGGGTACCTAAATTTGGATAGTGCTAGCACTACAAAACATAGTTAAGGGTCAGTTAGCTTTTCCAAATGACCCTGGAGCTCCATACTAAGATTTTAGTATCACCTTGTGACAGTCAATTTAGTATCACAGTTTTTCTGTCTGTCGAATTGTTCAGGACTGTTTTTAGGAGGGGCTGCAAGAGAGGCTAATCAAGTTTTTATGGTATTTCTTCTGTGGTATAAACAAGCTATGTGATCTTTCCTCTTCTCCCCTTTGATAGGATCAGAATAGTATTTTCACTCTTCTGAAAGGCTCCTCCATTTCTTCCTTCACTACCCCGATGGCTACCATTTGCTAAAAAGAAACATTTCTCCCTTGCATCATGTAAGTGTCTGAACCACTTCTTTCAACTAAGTAGAGCTTCTTCATTGAGGTCTTTGGGGTCTAGGTTTCTGTTGAGATGCTTGACACAGTGAAGGTGTATCAGCACACTTAGGGATGAGATGCCAGAATGGTTTGGGGGTAAATTGCAGAGCTTTAAGTATGCTAGTCAGAATGAAATAAGTGAGTAAGACAAAACCAACTTAGAGCTTCCCTCCCTCTTGGTCTCATTTGACTTTCATGTCAGTTTCTCAATTCTATTCAAACACCACATTTTCAACAAAAGTTGAGTAAGGAGCGTTACCATACTACTTATAAAATTGTCTTACAAGTTACAGACTTCAATTTTGTCTTCCATGAATAGAAATATAATTCAGGTGAAATTTACTTATATGGTCCCTTTAATCAGGCTTCTGTTGAGTGCTAATTCTTCTGGAGGGCTATCAATGCTAAAAACAGTTTCAAGCAGAGGATCAGCTCATGTCTCAGACCTGGGTTACCAGATAGTCCTCTCAACACAACAAAGTTAAATACGGTGCCAATTATACCTTCTGAAGGCACTTTTCTGTTTGTTAGGATTAGCTCTTTGACTGCACCCACAAGACTATGAAGAAGGTTTTTGTTGAGTGGATCTCTGTCAGCACTGTTTTATTCAACATCACATGTTCCTCTCTTCCCCATATGCCTCTGCTCCAGCTGCTCATGTCTACCTGTGCACCCCTGTTTCTCTCTTTTATGTTTGTATGACAGTGTTTTCCAGCTGCGAAGAATACACTGAGCTACACTCTTAACATACCTGTAAAGCCCAGTACCAGCTGCAGTATTTGGTTTGACAGTATGCAAATAAATTACCTTCAATGAATATTCTTCTTTCAGCTTGCTGATAAAAAGGCCAAATTTCTGAATTCTTTAGGTTAAACCTCACTGTATATTAGGCAACATATACAATGAAAACCAGTTTTATGTAACAAGCATGAGAAAAAACTGTTGGTCACTAACTCTGTTTAGAAGTTATTCCTTCTGGAAAACAAATTTTGAGATGAAGAAAGTCTGGAAGAAGGCACCCCAGAGCCTGCTTGCTGGAATCGGGAAAAGATGTTTCTCATCACTAATCAACTTGCAATGCTTAATAGGTGCTGTACTATTTGAGAATTTAATGATTATAAAGTGTTAGGCTGAGATTTTCAAAGCCATATAAGAGATTCAAATGTTCTGCTCACACTGAGATGAAAGATGGAAGTAGTAAGTCTCTGTGTGACTACCACACCAAAAGTAGTCAAAGAGGCCTGTGAATGGGGAGGGCATGGCAAAGGCACGCAATGGAATATGACTGGCAATGCAGCAATGACAGTAGTAATATTGATATAATTTACCACAGGTGATTTGCTGGAACAACAGGTGTCAACGTTTAATCCAACAAACACTGTAGAAATGACGATTTCTTATGAAGAGGCTGCCCAACCATTCTTAATTGGATTTATGACTGGCTTAATTATCAAAAGCAGAATTTGTCTGGTAATTATTTCAAGTTCAAAATTCAGCTATATGTCAGGTTTCTTAAAAATTCAAGTTTTTCAGGTGGCAAGGCCTGAGGTAGTTTTGGATGGGAACTGAGTTACTAAGTACTGTCTGTGCAGGTCTTATAACAAATAAGTGTTTTCATAAAATAATAGCTGTTTTCATCAGGCTTAGCCATTATAAATGACTGTAAATAATATGTTTATACATTTCTTAATTCATATACAGATCAGTCTGCAAAGTAGGTCAAGCTTGACATTTGGATCCTCTTTTTTCTAAGTAAACAAGAGTAGGTCCAAGACTTTCATAACTGATTATTCATTGCCTTCAAGTGGGTTCCGATGTGGGATGTGCGCGGTGACCCCGAGCTGCCTGCTGTGTTATACAGCTACTTCTCAGCCTTGAGTTTTCTCAGTAAAGCTGATCTGATGCTTTCTGCTTAAATACAGGTCTCCGCTGCTAAAGCGCTACTTTGCCACTGGATGGGGCTCTCAGCACACAATTAACACTCCCCCCACTTTCATTTCACGGCCTCCCTAGGTACAGAATGCAAGTACGATGCTTGGTATCGTGCATCTGAAATAACAGAGAGGAAGAAGTGAAATCCAGTTCTGAAAGCACGTAAAAATAGTGCAGGAAGATAGTTGTTCACATTTAATCCTTCAAAATAGGTCTCATTTATTACTGTTTGTGTTAACTACACAGAAATGAATGAGGTGGTTATACTGAAAATATGTGTAAGGCCCAAAGCAATACCTCATACCTACTAATAATTGGGAAGTTAACATGTGGTATCATCAGGCAGAAAAACAACAAATAGATTAAAAGTAAGGAATGTTGCCATTCTGTTCCTTCACTATTTTTTTTTTTTTTTTCTGTTTCATTTTGGGTATTTGTGTAGTTCATATAACCCTAATACCAGGGATGTATAAGACTTTTATTTTATCTCTAGAAGTAGGGAGATGCATTTGTTCCCATTTTACAGTTGCTGAATAGGAGTGTCTTGGTAAAGGTCACAAAGGAAGTTCATAATAGAAAAGCAAACCATGTGAGACTGCCAGGCACCAGACTTGTGTTTGCAGCATCAGAACTCCCTCATTCTTTTATAGTCTTCTAAGAATTTAAATAGCTAGAACTTTTCATAGAAGATAAAGATTAGAAGACTTTTCTATTGCCACTGCTGTTACACACCAGTCATGTTAATTGTTCATTACAAATTAATAAATTAATAAATTCCAGTTTGACAATGTAAAGGTGTAGCTGGAATCAGTAAAAGCTGCAAATTCTGTAAATATGCACTGTGAAGATTGCAGCTTCTGAGAAAGGAATAAACACACGGGGGAGCTGCATGGCCTGTGATGGCTCCTAACTTTAATAGGAGCAAATGGGAGGGCAGCAGAAACAATTCTGCACTTATGCACACTTTATCTGTGGCAATTCTATTTCTCCTGCTTTTGCTCTGAACTAGTATGGAGGAGCTTATGTTAGTTATTTTCTGCTGAAAGGTAGGGATCTGTTTCCTCACCCCCACCCTCTATAATTTTGTTTTTCTTCTGTATGGTCACTCTTCAGATTCAGACTCCAATCATTTTTGCTCACATAGCCTTTCCCATTTTCTGATAAGGCAGATTTAACACTAGTAGACGCCACACACTCATTCTCTGGTATATTGCTAAAATTGCACTTCTATCTCTGTTGTCATCTTTGAATCTTTTTTCCTTTCCCAAGCCCCTACTTTAAACTTTTGCCATTTTGGAGAAGAGAAAAGAAAACCAAAAGAAATTTCACTACAAATTAAAATTCACTCCTGAAAACTTTTCTAATTAAAAACTGGAGTCACATGGAAGACAGTTGTATTTAAGCTTTTTCCCAGCTCTCTCTATGGAGTTGTTTTTACCTTGTGACTGCTCAGTAGACTTCAGTTTTACCATTCTACATCCTTAAAGTGCACTATCCCCTCACCACCGGTGCTATCTTTCCTTCTAAACTGCCTAAACATAAAGAAGCTTCCTGTGAAAGACTTATATAGAATACTATATTAAGTCTTTATACTTTGGGTCTGCAAAGCAAAACTGCACAAAGACCCACATTCAGAACAATTAGGAGCCTGAGGATAATTTGTCAGGACAGATTTATTTCCAGAGGGAAAAGTTCAAGGATCAAATGCAATGACTGCTGTTGCAGAGCTGAGAGACCCACTGGCAGACTGGAGAAGCTAGCCAGTATTTCCCTTACAAGGAAAGAAAAGAAACTAGAAGAAGCTTCACCTTCTAAAATTGCATTAGGTTTACTTATATCCTTCAGTATTTCTGCTTCAATGATCAGAACACACTTCCTTTGGGAAAATGCCATCATTCCAGTTCATGGAAACAGACTGCCCAAGAGCTGATGGCAGCCTCAGCATCCACAGCCACAGAGCAGCAGAGTTGCTGGTGCACCGTGCTGTTCTGGAATAAACAGGAAAGGGGTGACCCCTGTCAAGCAAAATGCTTGGTAGCTGCGCTGAGATTAACCATCACTGTTGACAAGCAGCATATCTTAACCAAGTAAGCACTCCAAAATATTGGCAGTGGACAACCACAGTCAGACACTCCCCTTCCCCGAGTATTGCTGAAGTGACTGCTGTGGTCATGGACCCTTCCTTTTGCTAGCCATCCTGCCCTATGAAAACATCCTCTTACTGAAAACCAAGCAAATACTTTGGTTTCTGTATATGAAAGAGTCACCAGGCTCAGGCTAGGGACTCTCCTCACTGCAGAAAACATTCTCCCCCTTTACTATCAAAAAATTACAAGGCTCCAGGCCTATTACTGTCTCTTTTCTTTTCACTGGTGGTAGAAAGATGAAAAGTTCTTGTAATAGGGTATATTGAATTTCTGAAGGTTCCGAGTAGTGTCAACTAGCTACAGCAATAAATAAATAAATAAATGCTCACACACTATTCACTGCAAAATACTTTGGTCAAATGTTTCATTCAGTCACATCGAAACTCTGGTGTGACTTGTGCCAGTGGATCACGTATGCTCCTTGGCAGAGCAGAATTTGACATCTGAAGGATGCATTTTTAGTGGCAGAGTGTTTGGAATAGTTCAATTACGAACAGTACTTTCCAAGGATATAGCTGCTCAGTGTAATGATTTCATCTGTTTCCTTGGGGGAATTATGTGATGAATCCACACAGAGCATCTGATTGCATTTACCACCTGGAGGTGGTTTTAAAGTCCTTTCTTGGTTTTTTTTTTTTTTTTTTTTTTTTTTTTTTTTTTTTTTTTTTTTTTTTTTTTTTTTTTTTTTTTTTTTTTTTTGTTTGTTTGTTTGTTTATTTGTTTGTTTTTTAGTTTTTTAGGACTTTTAGAGCTTCACTTACCTGATGGGTCTGATTATGAGTTTTAGAAAGGGTAGTAAATTATTTCTCATGTATGGTTATCACTATAACCAAGTCTATTGGTGTATATCACTTCCATAAATAGTTTACTAGGGAGCCCTACCAACAGGGAAATATATTTCCCACCATGGATATTTTTTTATAGGAGAATGCTGAGTTTCTAAATGAGCCCAAGCCTACCTTTTAAATAGAGCCTGTGGAACGAACTGTATGGCAATAAACCTCTCTGCAGAATATTTTGGGCTTTCTAAGGATTCTGTAACACATTTTGAATTAGGTTTATCTGCACTTGTTCATCATGTCTGCTCACATTTAAGTGAAGGAAGATCTTTCCTTGGTACTACAGCAGACATTTCCATCTGTTACTGTGCACTCAAACTATTATATAGTACGCAGTTGAGAAGTAGAGCCCCATTCCAGCATTTTACACTTTTACTTAGGCTATAGTCTTTGAGCGCAAGCATTCCCTCAGTTTTAAGATCTGTGACTTGTTTACTTAGAAGACCATTACTTAGTCAAAAAACAAATAATACATGAGTATGACAAACTCTCATGGACCTGTAATTTTAATAATCATTAGGATGTCTTATGTGCATACAAACTTAAACAAGCACTTTAAAATTAATTAATTGATTAAATCCCCACAGGTGCTGTAGTAGGACTTTTGTGCAGACTTTTGCAAAGCCTGTAGAAGTAGCTGAACAGGTCTTCAACAACAAAAAAGTACACTTTGAACACTAGCCTCCTTTTATTTTGACTTGTTTCACACAGTATCACTCTGATTTGGCAAACCCTGAAAGTGCAACCACAAAGAAGCACACAAACATATAGATAATCTAAACATTACAGAACCTTTATAGCTTATCTGTTTGACAATATGTTTTAGAGCCCTCTAGGGAACTTCAGGCACTGTAATCCTCCAAAGACAGATCAACAAAACAGGTCTCTTGTAAGGCTGAGATCTTTTTAAAGCACTTTTAAAAGAAATGCTTACAAACTTGTACATTATGAGATACAGCAGGAAAAGAATTATGATTAGCACACTATATACCCCTTAAGCTGTTTACTGTAAGAAGCAGTAAAATAGCTGAGACTATAGTTTCCTCTGCTACTAAGCAATGAACGTTGATCTTGATTTGCCAGATTCTGCAAGTATGAATTCCCAAATTACAAACTAAGCTTTATTCCATTTTTCTAAAAAGAGCAGTTTTGACAGAATGTTTCTACCCATCAGTCTTTTAAAATGTCACTCTTGGGCAAGATTGTATGAGGTACTTCACAAAAATTACAATTATAAAAAAAATCTCCTTTGATGACACCTTCAAAATGGATTACCTCATATAGTATATTTTCATTAGTTATTGCATTAGACATTGAAGATGTTCAGGTTTTTCATTGTATTCTCTGTTCTCATTTGGGAGTCTGACAAATAGTGGAAGTGAGAAAAGTGGGCTTATGTGACTCTATCCTCTCCATAACATGGACAGAGCCATAGGAAACCTGAATCTTGATATAGGCATCCACCAGACTCTCACAAACATGTTCCAAGCAGGTACAGCGTCCTTCTTTAGTGCAGTCAGCCTGGGTATAACATACCCTACAAAAGTGTGGGACAAGCCTGTTCTCTCTGACACCAGGGAAGAAAAACCCACTCTGAAAGCTGTATCTCCCACTAGGGACTCTCCATGTACTTTGTTTAAATCACCTTGTCCCTCCCATGTCTGTGTTTCCTCTCAGGTGTGTGTCACAAAGGAGCACCTGCAGGGTCATTCCTCTCTTGGATGGGAGTATTAAAAAGAACAGGAAAATTGGTTCCAGCTCTCTTCAAGCTCCACTTTAATTCTGGTTACTTGTATCAGCGTGCAAACTGGAGATATTTTTGCCTTACTGAAAACAAAGTCAAACAGGTTCTGCATGGAGATGCAACATCTGCTACATCAACAAGCAAGCTGCTTTAACTACTTATTGGCTACATTCATATTTCATTCTCTTTGTGTCATGATACATCTCAGAGGGACAAGCCTATCCAGTCACTGGAACTGGACCCCAGCTTGGCTCCAGCTCTGTTTTCTTGTAGTCTGTGAAGCTACGGTGGCACCTCCAAGCGTTAAAGAGCAGGTCATGTACATGTGGAAGTGCATGATAAGTGTCTCAAGTCCCATGCCCTCGGCCATGTGCACAGACATGGCAGCTTGTAGCTCTCAGTTCCAAGAAACACACAGGCATGTTAGGAGCCTTAGGGCAATGTATGAAGCTTGTCTCCTCCAAGGCACAGTTTGGAGTCTGCTCTTCACAGTGTGACACAGCTCTTGAGAGAGATTGAGGATGACAAATTACAGACATCTGCATCTGATTTTAACTACAAAGTCAGTCTAGATATAGTGACAATGGAGAGAAAGAGGATTTTTTAGGGCATGATTTACCTCATGCTAAAGATGACATGGTTAGGAGCTAAGGATGACCAGTTCAGATGCACACAAAACACTGTAGTTGACTAAAGTTAGTGAAGAGTAATGCCCCTTCATTTCTTATACTTTTATGAAAGCTGGGGGTTGAACAGAGGAGACGCACCCAAAGTGGCTTTCCCGTGGACAGGAAAGCAGTGGCATGAGGTCAACAGTCATCGATCGGTGGCTAGAAAGCCTGGGTTATGGTTAAAGAGATGGGAATTAAGACACAGACCAGGGTTCATTACTACTTCTGCTACATGGCTTGTTTGAGTGTACACTGGCAATGTGTAGCTCCAGTCTCAGCATTATGCAGTCAAACTTTTTTTTTTTTTTAAAGAAAAGTCAAACCGGGACTATAGTACACTAATTACACTTCTCCCCTTTCACTAGCACTCAGGCCTTTAATCATGATCTTTAATAACTACAGGACCATAAAGTGCTTTCTACTTACTGAGCTGTGTCAAGCTACGTTTATTTTATTTTTATATTTCCCAAGAGATGCTATGGTCAGTTATTATCTCCCTCTATATCAGCATCCGATTTGTCCAGTGCTAATTCCAGTTTCTACAGTCCAATAGCTTTGACCACATAAGCTAAGTAGTTTCTGAATAAAGTTAACTATCAAAATGCAGCTGATGTTATGTCATAAAAATGTTATAAAGATAATGCTGCAGAATTCAATCTTGGTTCTTTATTTCCACACAATATATTCCATATTTATAAAATCTTTATTCGTGCCCTGACCTAGTTTGCTGCATGGAACCAATCTATATATGAGCCATAAGACATATCAATGTGCTATAAAATAAGCAAGATATTCTTAAACTTTTTGTCCTACCTAAGACAATTACATGAATCTAAATAAATATCCTCCAAGTAGTAAAGGCTGAATTAGAAAGTTTAATAACGCTACACTAACACAACATATTGCTATTAAGAGAATTAGCCAAGTGCTTCAAAATTCTTACCACCCCACTTTGTATTCAAAACTCATCTTTCTTCATAAGACCTCATGTGTTCTTAAGTAACAATTTTTAGTCTGAGTTTCCTCCAGAACAGAAAGTCTCTTAGATCCAAGCTCCCATTTCACCTGCTGACATAGAGATGAGCACTCCTTTAAGCGAGTGCTAATAAGCAGATTTGCTCTAACTGTAAGATGAAATCAATATAAGAGCTTTAGCTGTATCCTAGAATTTAGCACAGAATTATGCACACACCCATATAAGTAAAGTCAGCTCATGCACAGTATCAAGGTCTTAAAACATTCCATTTCTAGAAAGAACAAGGGCATTACTGGTTAAAAAGGCTCATAAAAGTAGCAGTTTAAACTGTCAACCACAAAAGCTTTGCATTATACATAGTAATGATATAAACAAGACAATAAAATATATGAAGGGCAAGAGGTAATTGGAAGTCATAATACAGTTTTGCTGTCTTCTTGTGGTGGCATTTCTCTGTGACAGGAAGAGGAACTCTAGCACCAGTTGACACTGGCCATGACAGAAAAGGTCCTTGCTGGAAAACACCTACAAGCTACCCTTTACCATATTTCACAAGTCCATCCCCAAATGTACACAATGTTTTGTTTAAGGTATCCAGCTCAGATAACCTAAGTGAGAAGCATCCCTGCATCACAAACCACCTTTTTCAAAAACTGCCAAGGTTTAAAGGTAAAGTGAGAATAATGTGTATTCAACAAAACTTAAGGTCAAACGTTTGGCTAAGTATTAGAAACAAAAGTTTACAAGTAAAAACATATAAAAGCACTCTTCATCTCAATTTAACAGTACATTTTTTGTACTCTTGGCTGTGTGAAGCCATTAGAGAAGAAAATACTCAGGATACACAGCTTGAACTTTTTCTTGATGTTGTCTTCCGTTTTATAGCTCTTTTCTTTACCCTGAACTATACTGATTACAGACTAAAGTACAAATGTAAGTGTCCCTATGTTTTTTCTCCAAAATCAATTGTTTTACAGTTTAATCTGCAATTTCCATCCCTCTTATTATACTTAATCCACTGGATTAATATATACATATTTTGTACATATATCAACGTCTTCAGTACATTATCAGTTTTCTGCAATAGCTACACACAACAATACGGATTGACTTTGTGACAGAGAATATTGTCCAGTCCCCTTCCCAAACAGGCACTGTAAGTTTTGGGTGTCTGTTTTCAGACATAGTGAAGAGAATTAGATATTCTGAGCTATTTGATACTTATACACATAAATTGTTTTTCCCTAGTTGTTTGATGTGAAGACTTTTTCAGAGTCCTCCTGAATTGGCTGACTGACATGAAATTATTTTCCTCTACATCACGCAAAATAGATAGAAGTTGAGATGTGTTGCAATAAATTCAATTTCTTTCCTTTCACTACCTATTTCTCCTTGTAATCTCCTCAAAACCAACCATAATAGCAAAATTTTATTTCATGGGAAATTAAACACGAGCTGTTTTACACAAAGAACAATCTAAACCGAGGAACTTGCAAGAACTTGAAGTCTGCAGTTGGTGAGTCTCTTTAGTGGGTCAAATAATAGTATGGAACTACTACAGTAAGTGCCCAACTGGTTAAAATTCTTGTTTCACCTACTTCTAAAGCTGGAATAGTCAAAATTGTTCCTTTAAAGTGGTCCAAAAATCTGTGATGTAATTTCAATTAGTAGGGGCCCATTAAGGAGTGACTTCAATTAAGCCTTTGCAGAAATTTAAAAAATAAACTATCCTTTCTTTTTTGTAAGTTAACAAATCTCTGCCATTATCTTCACAGTATTCACCATTGTATTTCTTAACATCTGGGTATACATTGCATGACACTATGTAATGGTATAGTATATCACAAAAAAGATTAAACATTAAGTAAAAGAGTGCCAATAGAGACAAGTGAAACAGACAAATAAGATGTAATTGCAATTTGTATATTTATAAGCTCTCTTACCCTAAGAAATAGATTCATATCTTCTATCATGAAAACTGACTCTTAATAGTGTTCAATAAGATGGATCCTATATGATTGTGAATCAACACCTCAGAGCAGAAATGAGTAAGTATAATTTTTCCCTCAGGTTCCTGCTTCAGAGCTTATAGGTCTCCACAAAAGACTGCCATTTTAACCAACTGAAAAAAGCTACACTAAATTTAACAGCACTATTTGTATAATAGTAAAATTTAGCAATCTCCTTAAGATCTTTGATGGAGAAGAAACAGGCTGCAGCCTACTGAATGACATGAAGTATCAGATATCCAGCAACCCACCTTCCAACTGGTTAACATTTGGCTGATCAGCTCCTGTTATTTTAATCAACTTTGAAAGGTGCTGCCTACAAAAAAAGTCAACTTGTAAGCTCTGAGTTGTAAAAATGGTTTTATACTATGCCAATTTTAGTAACATCACAATTCCAACACATCTTTGTAGAATTTGATCTGACAGGTTTATAAAGCTCAGTGGTACTAAAGGCAAGGCAGAGAGTTAGGGAAACTGTAAATTGAGCAGAAGAGTTGAGTAACTTGAGTGGGTTGTAGGTTCATACATGTCATCATCTTCTAATCTCACATCTATTTCATCTTCATTATAGAATGTTGACCTATGTGATTCACTGAATAAAAATAAAAAATACTTTGTGCAGTTACCCTCTGAGCCTGGCTACTTCCCCATCTTAAGGAGGTGAGCTCCCACTGCACCACTTCCTTACCAACAACGCTGATGTGTCTCTTGTGCTTTCTCTCCTTTTCTATAACTCATCCTCACAATATTTATAAAAATATAACATCTTTGGAACCTATACCATCAGGTCAAACATATTGCAAATTTGTCAGTGCTTGCAATCTGGGGAAGAAAGGGAAGGAAAGAGAAAGACCAGAGATCAATAATGTAAATGCTTAACTCTGGTTTCCTTTGTAAAATGGACAAAAAGTATCAGATCAGAAGTAAAAACAGAGGTAGTTTAAACCAAACCAATTTATCCAATAATGCTTAATATCAAGAAAAGGATTGTGCTGAAAGATCCTCAACCATACTGAACGTTCTTTCGATCAGGCCTTACACAAGTGCACAGGAAGAGTTTCTGTTTTTTTTACCCTAACATATATTAGTATTTTAAAAGAGAAGAAAAGGAAAATGAACTAGGGATTTCCATTTCTTACTGTTCTCTACAAAGTTCAGACGATATTTAAAATAATTTTAAAAAGAACAACCACAACACATGACCTAGAGACACATATACACACAGCACAACCATCCATATGAGGTGTGTTTTCCAGCGTTCATAATCCTGACATAATGCAGCATTTCTCCTCCTGTATTTTCTAGCTGTGTTTTAACTTTTCTTTTTAAGAGATATCTAAAAAAAATCCTTTGGATACACTCTCATTTTCATGCTTTGGCAACTGAAGGTAGTAGCATCAGCCAAAGAATACAAGACAATCTCCAACTTAGCCTTCCAGAGAATGTTGTTAATAACCTATAAAATATTTCACTGAAAATAAAACAGATCCACATAATAGTCACTGTACTGGTGAGCAGACCAGCAGGCTGCTTTATCTGCTATATAATTTCTAGTTTTATAATACACTTTTTGAAAATGTATCTGTNGAGAGGGAGAGGGAGAGGAGAGCCTCTGGATATTTGTGACATCTTTCCTTCCCCAACCTTTGTTCCCGTTCCCATATGACTGCATGTGATACCGTCACATTACTAAATGTAATGCAAGTTAATGTTCATTAATACAAGTTTCAGTTAGGAAGCCTGGGGTCAGATTTTGGAGGTCTTGTTTTTTAACAAAGTTTTTGCATAGTCATATTCTGGGTTATGGAGAAAAAAAATATTTACCTTAAATGAGTTTGTTGTAGTAACAAAATATACAATCACTACTAACCTAATAACCAAGTTAATCGAATTAATTTAATTAACTGAAATAAGTTCTCAGTGTTATATTGATCATCCAAGTTTCCATGTACCTAACAACAATTCAGTGTAATCTGAATTTTAACCTGTGGTGTTACTGCAATAAAAAGAAAGGTTGCAAGTCCAGCTCTGTAAGTGTTACTATATACTCTAATTGGATGGCTACATGTAATTTAATAGCCTAGTAAATATTAATGACAGATAGTTATGGCCTACCTAATGATAAAATTTAACTACTAGTTGCAACTACTATTCCAACAGAGAAAGAGAAGAATTTTTTTTTTTTAATATTGAAAAAGGTAATTTTAAAATAATTTGTAATGTGAGAAATGTTTTGTATATGTACAGAAAAAAGAATATAAGAATTAATATACTGTATTCATTTCAGAAAAGAAATCATCAATGACCTTTTTTTACCTATACTTCTTTTCTACATTCAAAAGGTTTTGATATTGCATACACAACAGAGGATCATTTCTGTGCCTTGGGAAACCTGGGAATGGGTCCACAGGTTACATCTTTGAACTTGGCATTTAAGTTTCAAAATTTACACAGCACAAATCTTGAACTCAGACATAAACTTAAGAGGATTTTTTTTTCCTAATAGAAGGCTGAGGGCTGACAGAGAGAGTTTTACTTTTTAAGAGGTTTAAAGAGAAAAGATGAGAGATTTACTGAGATATTCTAGAACTAAATGAAATGATAAAATGAGAGCCTGAATGACGAACACGCCCTAGAAATCCAGGTTATGGTATCAGCACTAGTAGCCACATTCAGAAGATCTAAATCCCTCCCAGGTCTTTCTGGGAGGCAGCATTTCCAGTGTTTATCATTAGCTGACTGCAGGTCTCCAGAGATTCCTAGCCAAGAGCCAACGCCATGCTGAAAGAACTGGACAATCTGAAGATATCACTGGGTAACATGAAAGTTTACGTGCTGTAAAGGTTCTTTTGAACAAACAAAAATTGCCCCGGTCTATGCTTCAACCAGTCTATAGATTTCTTCAGGGATGATGAGGAAAGCTTGAAAACTTGATGCAACTTGCAGTTGTATTCCAGAGCATACAGAGAACCTGAAACAAGAGCTCATGTTGGCTGTGACACACCCCAACGCTCTGCTCCAGAATCATCTGCTTCCCTGAGAAGAGCACTCTACCAGGAGTTATAAACAAAAGCCTTGATTTATTCAATGTAGAATCTCAGACTTAGGGAAAAAAAAAATGGTACTGTAGTTGTGCCTATAGAGATGGAAATGAAAGTAGGCTGTACCTGAATTAGTGAAGCTGGGAAAAAATAGAATGCACTGGAAAGGTTACAGATGGTTCTACTGTCACAAATGACAAGCTCAGTCAGCTTACACAAAAAATAAAGTGCTACTCTAGCAAGGATAGAAAAAGCAGGCTTATAATCAATTTCCTGAGTTACTCCAGGAAGGATCTTTTGAAGGAGCAGGGAATAGAGGTAATTACTTGCCCTTTTCTTTGTCTTTTTTCTCTCCTATGCAAACTTCATATGGAAGATGCACCTATCAAATAAACCTCTCATGAAGTAAAGTTGTAGTGTATGTGTTTGCAACCCATCAATATGCTTTTATTCCACAAACCTATTCAAAACAGCTTTAGAAAACAGGCCTTCTCTTGACTCAGAAGCAAGTACGAAATCCCTTCTCAACCTTGTTTTGCAGACTGGTGAATGAGGTGAGTAGAACTGAGCTTTCACATCTCCTCCTTATGCTTTATACTGATTGATAGTTCATTTTTATGTTGCAGTATGAACTACAATGGTAAGAATCATAAACACTGTATGAACAAATAAGCACTGGTCTGGGGGTAAGGATGGGAAGCAGAATACAGTTGGCCTTCAGGAAACTCCATCTTGTCTGAACCGCTTCCAGTCCCCTCCTGGTTTTTGCAGAGATCCCCTACAGCAAGTGAGGATGCTGTGGTCAGGAGTGCAGGAGACTGGTGGTAGGGATCAGCCCAGTGCAGGCAAAAACATTTATTTATATGGTCTGCTATCATGCTTCTGTCTGAAGGAAGGGTGTCTACGTAATTTCGTTCTCTGGGCTTCTTTGAAGCAGAGATGGCTGCTTTTGCCAAACTGCTGAACTATGTAACGAATCTGCAATATCCACAAACAGGGATTGGAATGAGATACTCCAGCTTATTTTCGTTTGATGGGGCTTAACTACTGAATGCAGCATTTAGAAATCAAAGACTAATGCTAACTCTCTTTACGACCTCTTTCCCTGCCGTATGTGGTTTTCTTGTAGTGAAATTGCATTTTCAGGATGAAAATAGGAATTTAGATTGGACAGACTTCAAAAAAAACAGGTGAAAACTGTGTTTCTAAAGAGACACTGGCAACATAATTAAGTTTTCTGTTGAGATTTGAGTTTATTTTCCCATGTTTCTAGCACTGACAACCAAAGTGAATTGTGCAAAAAATTATTTTCTCTGTCTTGCAAAAGGAACACATAGTAGCTGGTCATAAAGTAGGCTGTACACATTACTTAAAAATATTTAATCTTGTTAAAATCTACAAGTTCTATATAAAGCTGTGGAAGCCTACTTATACTTTCAAAGAACAAACTATTTTAAGGCACACAATTCTCTGCAAGCTGTTCCTTTTCTATGTTCTTCTTAAATTCTTTTTTTCAGATTTCATGTAACAAAAGATCATTAAATTAAAAAACAAACAGCACCATCACAGTCCAGAACAAAACAAACATATGAACCAGTTTTTACCTGCTACTGTTTTACCATAAGATAGAATGATAAAGCACTTTGCTATTGAATAAACAAAAGATGCTACTGTTTTAGTAGGCTGTAACTTTACTCTTAGGCTCACAAATTTTCCAACCTAAACAACTAAACAGAAGAACATGACCCTGAGCCCAGCAGCTGGTGTTGACAGGAGCAGTCATGAGACATCTCCCAGATGTGCTGCCAAGGTTTCCTTACAAATTTTGCGAGGAGAGGAAAAGAGAGACCTCACTCATATGTGCATGTTGCATTTGTGTTCTGTTTTGCTTTGCCTTTTCTTTAGCTGTCAGCTAAACAGCTCACCTTTAATTCCTATGAAAATTAATTTCCTATGAAAAAAAAAAAAAAAAGAGTAACACTGCTTTGGTAGTTTGCCCAAGCATAAATCTTCTTCTTCTTTTTCTTTTTCCTTTTCTTCTTCTTCTTCTTCTTCTTCTTCTTCTTCTTCTTCTTCTTCTTCTTCTTCTTCTTCTTCTTCTTCTTCTTCTTCTTCTTCTTCTTCTCAGAATTGGAAAGTCAGCTATATTGCATTTAAAAAGTGCATGAATCAAGAATATTGGAGGAGGTGGAGAAAAAAAAGGCTTGTTTAGCTCTAGAACATATTGTGGAAAGGTCAGACATGTATCAGTCTCCTGTTTTGTTAGCTCACATCGACAATGACCTCAATGGACCATTCTTTCTTTTAGTATCAAAATGGGATAATTTTGGCAAAGTTGTCTCAGGCAATTTTGATTCCACTAAAGGCTGCTTTAATATTTTACCTTACACTCTTCCACATATCTCTCATTAGAAAAAAGTCTCATTGTTGAGATTATTGTTGTGTGTGAAAGGGGAAACAGCTGGAAGTGGGATCTACAAGACAGGAATCTACCTTCTGATTTAGTTTTATGAGGCCTTCTTAAAGATAGCTGTAGACTGTGGTACTACATTTGTGCAGCTGAATTTGGTATGAAATTCATCTATAGCTGAAGAGACTGAGAGAAGGGAATTGATCTCACTGTTTGTACAGATTCTGCTGCTTTGATTTTATTAAATGACAGTGTAGTTCCAGCTATTTTGCACCGGGTTCTCTAGAAGAGCAAAGATTTTCTACCTATTTAATACACTGAACAGCATCACATGATATGCAGTACATAACAAATGTTCTCAGCATACTTCATTTTACTATTTAAATAGTACCTGATGACTCCAACTTCATTTCTTTTGTAACTCTACTACACAGCTAGTTCCAGTTAAATTACCATTTATTTCATGCATCAGTAGAGCTGGTCCCTGAAAGCACATCCAGCAGTCCCTATTCTGGAGAGTCTTCCACCAAAGCATTATAAATATGTATTTTAAGATCATGAAGATTTTTCCACATTGAAGGCAGATTTAATTTTTTATTTTATTTTATTTTGTAAAGCTTTGTAAAAGCAGAAACATTTTCATTAGGAGCTTAGACTAGTGAACTTACATTGCAAACATCAGCAAAAAATCAGATAGTTATGGTTTGTAGCCACAGATTATACAACCTTGAAAATTCCTGTACATTTTTCCTCTCTTTCCCTCACTCCCATTCTCTTTTCTAAAAAAATATTACCATAGATCAGAATTACAGTTGTGTACTTCAGTCACATTCTACATTGACTCTAAAAATTTATTGCAACAGTAATGCTTGATTTGGGGATAATTAAAACAATCCTGTTGTATGAACACACACAAAGTCAGAAATTCCAATTTACATTGCTCGTCTGAGAACAGGCTTTTTTTTTAGAAAAAAAAAAAAAGGAGAAAGATTTAATATAGCATGTACCATACTCAGGAGGAAGGAATTGCTAGAGAATGCAACTGCATGACAGCTTCATGTGACTAGAAACTATTTGGCAGCAGTCTCACATGCATACAACATACATATATGTTGTAAAGGTAAAAGCGGTGGTACTGCCCAGCCTCAACAGCAGCTAGAGAACTACTGTAAAAACACAGCATGGAAATCCTTTGAGTTGCTTGTGTAAGTGTAGTGTTTTTGTCACCATTCTGTATGAATTTATGTTTAGAGGTCTGTATTAGTTCAGAGGTCTGTGTTAAGAGGATTGGCACTATACATAATGGTGCCTCAAAGAAGGTGCAATGCCTGAGTCCTTATGACTTTGGGTGTCCATTTTAGCCTCTTTCTCAAATATCCCTGGTGCCTTTTGCATTTATGACAGAATTGAGATTAAAGCTGTGGGAATCTTTCAGGAGGTGATGCAGCCACAGACCCTCCACAGAGTAGCAAGAGCCAAGCAGGTAATCCAACAAAAAGAACCCTTAGCATATATATATATGTCCATGTGTATGTGTACACAAATATATTTGTTTGTATATATACTGTTCATCAAGCCACCAAGCTATCATCGTAACAAAACTATGAAATGGAATAAAAAAATACAGTAATAGTTTGAATTGCATGGAGCATGTTCAGCCACAGTGATCCTATGTCTGTTTTATCAGTTTTGTTAATGAGTCTATTTATAACTTATATGAATAGCAAGATGCTATTATTAATAATGTAGGTTAATTGGATCCTACTTTTATCCAATTAACCTTTGCAAAAGATTAAAGTTAACTCTCTCTATACAAAAAATATGAAGTGTCAGAATTATTCAGTTAGGTCAAAGAAATGAGTAATCCAAATACTGAACTTCTTCAAAGGATTAACATCTTTATTAATTTTAACTAAGACTGATGAATAAACTGACAAATGTTGGGAAAATTAATTTCTTACTCAAAGAATAAGTGACAGCAAGTCTCTGAACAATCTGCTGGATTTCTCTATAGATTTAAATGAAAATATGTTTAAATGAAAATTACAATTAATTTTCAATGAAAAAAAATGACTTTGAAATTACATGCAATCTTACTACAAACATAGTGAAGAGGTAGCTTACTACAACTGGAAGTAAGTTGTTCCATCTCATAACATTTTGCATCTTTTTTTTTTTTTTTTCCTACCTTCTACTTTCATGTCTTTAGCTATGACCTGTGCCTAGTATGGCAGCTCTCTGCTCATAAACAATTAATAGGGAGGAAAGAGCAAGGTAATCTCAATCTCAGTACAGTTCATCTATTTGTTCTTTTGGAGTCAGTTCAGCATGAAGAAGTGAAAAAAAAAGTGTGCATTTTTTTTTTTTAATCAATATTATGTACACCTGTTTCTAGAGGAAACAGAAGTGCAGCATTCAGCTGACTAACCTCAGGGTGAAAGGGTGATATTAAACAACTGCAGTAGCCATGAGTGGGATGAGGTGAGACATCAGTGAGAGCTGATCAGCCTGCAGAGAAATAAATTGTCAGTACCAGTCCAAAAAGAAACTATAAATTGTTCCTTAAGACATAATTGTGCTCCATGCTGTTCTGTCTACCTAGAAACAATTGTACTAATCCCTGCATGTAAAAGTGCTCCTGGTACCCAGCTGAAGGATCCAAAACAGAGCCTTATTGGCAGGACTCCA
Source organism: Anseranas semipalmata (assembly GCA_013399115.1). Taxonomy (NCBI): domain Eukaryota; kingdom Metazoa; phylum Chordata; class Aves; order Anseriformes; family Anseranatidae; genus Anseranas; species Anseranas semipalmata. Next base: position 204,021 of record VXAA01003104.1, read on the forward strand.
TCCTAATGGAAAGTGTAACCAAAGTCCTACTGATCGAAAGAGTTACAGGATCCCTTGAAGGACAGCTAAAATGATAATACTTAATGAAGGATATCCATTTAAAAAAATAAAAATGAAAAAATAAAGAAAAAAGGATCTGTTCCTCCAGTTGAAAATACATCCCAGAATTTTGGCTAAATATTAGGATGGCCTTTGTAACTGGAACCAACTTAGAAGTGAACACCAAATACTGTGATCAGTCTGGTGGCTCCCAATAAATATACCATCAGAATCAACCAAGTTTTTATCCACATACCTAGGTGGAGACAAATTCAGTACTAAGATTATGACTCAGCAGCCTCCAAAGTCTTGCTGTTTAGACACATAATTTCCTCTTGTATTAAAGGGCAAGTAAAGAACATTTTATTTTTCTGCCATTTGCATATATCTTTACTAGTGAAACAAGAGCATAGCAAAATGAACTATATCCACATTATTAGCTGACTATAATTGCTAATTTGCTGGGCTCAAATCAATACAGGGGTCAGGAAGCAAATGTTAATTCTACTTTATATGCTTGTCTGAACCTGCTACACATTGTTATAGAGTGCTAAAACACTCTAAGAGCTAAGGCTATACATTCCCCTGAAGGCAGTTTGGAGCTGACCCACTTACTTCTGGAATTAGGAAATTCAATTCTATTTTGTTGTAAGATTTTCTTAGTCCATATCTACATCTTGAGACACGATGCCCGGTGCTCAATTCCTGCCTTCTTCTCAGGCTGCCTTCGGTGTTCAGATTAAATTTCAGCAGGCAGTGACAGTGTTCTCTCCTGGTTCTCACCCTGGCAAAATCTGTTTTACCAGTTCCACAGAAGCATCCATTGAACATATTTTTAATCTATTATTTAGAATTATTTTATAAGAACACCAGGATACCACAACATCTTGATTCCCATGGATTACACTTTCAGTTTTACACTTTCAGTTCCACTAGCTGCATTGCTAGTGTCAAGAGTAGCAACTACCCAAGCAAAAACTGATAAGGGGCAAACACTGCTACTGTGGGTAATAAGTTGATTAAAACCAACCAACAAACCAAACCAACTAAACAAACAAAAACACAAAACAACACACACAAAAACAACACCAGCAGTAACAGGCTCTTTCAAACTGAACAAGAGAAATTATCTGCCCTGACTAATTAGTAAATTAGTAATGCTCAGGAAAAGAGGAATGTGTTAATTTCCCAGAAGTAGGATATATCTGAAGCCCCATTCCTTGACCCTTTAAGTAGCACATTAGGGAGAGAATCAGAGTTGCTGTATCTTGCAATTTAATTAGGTGTATGTTTAAGAAAAACTAATTATTTGGTAGACTCTTAATCTGCGGTCCTCTCTCATACAAATGCATAACTGCAAGATGGGTTCCTAATTACATCTTATCAACTGTTCAATCTATTCAGCATCCAAAAGAAGGGCATGTAGTTACAATTCCTTGAATGCTGTTATCCTCTATTCTTTGTATTTCTTCTGTAAGCTTTCTAGAGTAGAAGTGCTAAATAAAGCAATGTAGCATAGCAGGCCAGAGTAGAATATTTTGCTTTCCCATTTTAAATTTGTTGTTCTTTTCGAGCCATAGTCAGTAACACTGTATCCACTTTTGACATTGGTTCTTGTTATTTTGCTCAAATAGCCAAGGAGGGATACTACTCCACTGAGCAAAAAAAAAAAGAGTATTAATAAGTCTATCTCCACAACATTTTTATTGTGGGTCACTGGAAAACTGGCAGAGTAATTGGAGCTGGGAGTGTCAGGAAAAAGATAGATTTTTACAGAGAAAAAAGTCAAGTCCTAGAAACGCTAGGACTTTTTTTTTTTTCCCTGGCTTTAGTTTTACACTGAGAGAAATATGGAATATAATTTCTTCTAGCTGCAGTATTTTAAAGTATTCCAGAAATGAATCATAATATCTGTAATATGCATACCCATACTGTAATTTAACTGGTCTTTAGTACAATGAATCTCTAGTGTAAAATTTTCCTTGTTAATGATCAGCATAAACTATGGTTCTTAATGCAATTACGAATCCAAGACTTACAGTCTATAGGCAACAGAGTAACAAGATGATATCATTAAACTTCTCATTTCATTCACTGATACCTATAGGGAATAAGCAGCCATTATTGTAAGCATCTTACTATTTCTATCTGCAAAAGAGACCCTAGCATACATTGAATTACATGTTTAAGGCTCTTCATTCCCTAGTCTAAGTAAATAAACTGTTCCAGCATCAGCAGTTTCTCTGTTAAATGGTTTTTTTTTTTTTT
>VXAA01003104.1:206983-264863 GCA_013399115.1 Anseranas semipalmata
AAAAAAAAAAGTAGCCTGTTCCCTCCCTTTCTGTGCTGTCTTACAAGGGAGTCATTGCAAGTCCCAGATCAGAAGTTTCTGTACATGTCAGGTGTCCTCAGCGTGGCTGGTCTTGTCAGTGCCACCAGCTGAGCAAGCGACGGGCAGCATGCTGCCACACACATATGTTTTTTGGAACCACAGGGAACATCCTGGGTGCACAAGCAATGTTCTGTCAGGTATGTGTCTATCAAACACTACATTTCATTTTTAAAATAGATAAAAAATGAAATTATTCTCACTGGGCATAGAATAAGTAGTGGCAGTGAAACTATAGTTTGGGACCTACAAAGAGGACTTCTCCCTCCACCCTCAACCACTTCTTAGGGAGCACTCTAGAATACGTAGCTTTTCTTTTTATAACAAGCACTGAATTAAACAGGTAGTAGAGTATCCTGAGGGTGGGAAAAGTAACATAATGAGCTTTAGAACGCAATAGATAAACAAGTACAGAGTATATAACATGAACATTATATTTTTAAGCAAAGAATAATAAGAAATTAAAAATTCAAATTGTCTGACCAGGTTCATGTCAGAATTAAACTAAAACAAACCAGCAACAACAACAACAACAAACAAAACAAAACCCTAGAACACAGGTACTTCAATCAGTCAGGAAACCTGTTACTACCATCCAGACAGTGAAAAGGAAAAAGCAAGAAGGTTTTGACTGAATTTATCAATCCACAGGTACCTATGGATCTGGATATGTCACTAGAAACAGTCAACGCCATCTGAACCCAACTACATAGCATTTAAATTAGCTGTATTAGATACAACACCACATAATACTGTGTTTTTTTTTTTTAAGCTCATACACCTCTAGCTAATGGACAAAACCTTAGGAGCAACTAGTAGTTTGTTACCTGCCTGCTTCTCTTTTTGACTATTACCTAGACAAAATTTTAACTTAAGTTCTACTATAATAAGGTTATATGAAAAATTGAAGAAACAATAATTTCAAACTCTGATTTTTTTCTTTTTTTCCTCCATCAGAATATTGAAATTGTCTTTATGTTTTGCATTTACTTTGACTGAATTCTTGAGGCCTGCTGGACTGAGAAAGTCTGTCACTGCTCTCAATAGAGTAGTCCATATTGCTCTACCTTTCTGGTGAAAAATCCATGTTGTCAAGGTTTTTCCAGTTACCACAGAAGACAAAATTTGAGGTGGAACAACACACTGCTCTTTCAAGGGTGAGTGTTTTCCTAGGTTGTCTCCCTAAACCCAATTTACAAATCAGAAACGCTGAGTGAGTAAAATCAGAAAAGTCTTTAGAAGATATTTAGCCAGCTAAATGTCAGATATTTCTGATGGATAATTGTTTATTCTTTTCTTTAAAATCTCTAGTGGTGTTGACTCCATTGCCTTTTCAGGCAATTAATTCCATTTATCCTCACCCTTATACTCAGCACATTTTTCTCTACCATCTAATCTAGATCTTCTTTGCTGCAAATTAAGTTTGTTACTTCCTGTCTTATCCTTTGGAAAGAGTGTATTGCCTTTTAACTTGTAGCAGCCACTCTATTTATAATTGAAGACTGTTATTACAACTTTTCTCTGTGCATTGTCCTCTAAATTAAACAGCCCCAGTTCTTTCTATCTTTCTTCCTACAGCTTTTTCTTCTAGACCTCTGATCCACTCCTGTTGTCTGCTCTGGATTCATTAAAAGGTCGCATGTAACCCAAACACAGTAATTCAGCTGTGGCCTTATTAAAATTGAAATACTCTGAGCTTTACGGACTCTTTAGACAGCCTAACATTTGGAAGCAACATGACACTGTTGATTACTACTCAGTCTGTGATCCACCTTATTGTCTCTAACCTTTGCACTTTGTGCATGTTCCTAATTAATTGTTTTACCATTTCCAGGCAGATTTTAAGGATTAATCCTTAAAATCAATTAAGACTGGATTTATTCATGGATGAAAATTTTATTTTGGGAGAAGAATGTTGGTAGATGAGAACATATCTATCCAGTTACTAGTTCCTTGTTAATAACATTTCTGTTTTAGTGGTTTTGTGTTAAACAGCTGTTAATCCATATTCTTAGAATGGATCTAATGTATGGAAAAATGCCCAATAATTGAATATGTAAACTGACTATCAAGTGGCTGAGGAGAGGACCTGTCAGAAACCTCATGTAATCATGCTTCACTAATAGAATATTTAATTAAGTAGAATATTGTCATCTCTTACTGACTTCTACCTACAGTCAAGTTTCAAAAACAGAAGGTAACACTGCTGCTGTAAAGGAGCAGCCAGCAAATTTAGTACAATACTTCGTTCAGCCAAAGAGAGAATGCTGTAACCACTAACACCATCAATATAAGAGCTGAGTTTTCAGATTCAAAACATTCATCTGGATTCCTGTATATCAATTCACTACAGAGAAAGAAGATTTTACCACAATACTATGCGAATAAGTCTGTCATGAAAGGCTGCTGATTCAGATCCTATTGCAGTGAGGGACAAAGAGGAGACAGGGAAGATACCCCCAACAAAGTGGTGTGGATGGTAGTAAATATTTTAGTGCTGCAGGCTACATGTTGTTGTTGTTGTTGTTGTTGTTTTTCATTGTGATACTTTAAAAAGTCTCCTCCTTAACTGGCAACTTTTAGATCTCATCTTCCCTAACAGGGCCATACAACCGTTTTTGCACACCACCTCTCCTCCGTGTTCCACCTTTCCTCAGCAGTTGTATTTATCTTTGGGGACAGGGGGCACCTCCTGCTCTCCTCTTCCAGGACTGATGCTGGCAGAAGGACAATGTGGCCAGACAGCTACCTGTGACTTCTTGTGCCTGGGGCAAAACTACCTCATGACTTACCGCTGATATTTGCTTCCTTCTAATTGAAATGTGCCCTGGAGTTTACTTGGTGGGTTCAGTGATGCAATGTGGAAGCTCCTGTATATGTGAAGGATCCTTGAGAGTATAAACAGAGCGAGTGCACAGTAATAATTTCTAGATTTTCACAAAGAATCAAAGAATCAAAGAATAAGCCCTTTCATGTTTACAGCACTGAATGATTGATGCTTCCAAAATCTGTTTTAATATCCTCCTTGAAACATCTTTCCTTTATTTAATTCTTTGGTTTATTTTATTTCAGCAGCTAGGTGCATATAATCTGCTGTCTTTCACTGATATTTGATAAAATAAATGTGGATCTATTAAAATATGGTTCATTTAAAATAAATTGCATGCTTCCATAAAGAATGATTTGGCACTATACTTGTACATAAAATGAGATGAGGTGACTAAAAGCTAGTATCACAGTCAGAAGCAAGCAGCATTCAGCTTGTAGTATGTTAAATAAAAATATTCTAATAGCTATACTGAGATCCTGCAGATAAAGTTTCATGCTATAGTCAAGCATTGAAAATTTACAGAATTATTACAGAATTATTAAGGTATTAGGACTAAAACACATGTGAAAGCAAAGGGCACAGTCAATGTGAGAAAGCTTATGCAATAAGGATGGCGTGTATACTTTGGACTTGAGCCTCTGGGGTTTTGGCAAGCGCTGTAACAAACAGTAATTTCAGTGAACATTTCTATCTGTAGGAATTGAGTATACAAAATATCCAACAGAATCAGAATCAGACCATCACATAATAATTGTCCTAGATCTAAGAAATTATCCTAGGAACATTAATATGTTATAAGGAGAGAAAAGACTACAAGAACATCTTGAGAGAGAGCTCTTAAATGGTTAATAAGTTCATCCAGTAACAAAGTGAAGTGTCCTCCTAAAACCAGAAAGGCCTTTTTGTAAGACAACTCAGCATAAACAATTTTAAGATGGATTTTGTCAATAAGAAGGACTATAATAAACATTTGGAGTTGAAATAAGCCATTTTGTTGTTTTTGTTTGAACTGATTTAGGAAGAAGCAAGAGAATACTTGAGACAGAAAATAATTAATGTAAATAATGCATGGGAAGCTTTTACACTGATGCTTTCAATTGAAGAAATTTGATTAGCATTTCACTTCCCAATTGGCAGTTTTAGGTCACTGGCCTAGTCTAGCATGAATAAAATCAGCGAATGAAAAATGGCAATCATGAAGCAAAAATTAAAGAAAGGCGATTTGGAAAGGGAACTTTTGCTACATCAAGTAAAGAAGATTAAATTTAATACCTCATTTAATATCACCATTAATCTGTCATTGCACTGGGTCAATATGTGCAGAGGCAAATGGAGACAAAGAGGAGACTCTGGGTAATGGGGCTTACGTGCATTTCCTTCACTTTGAAAGTTTGATTCAGTAAAGATTAAACAGACAGAAAATGATTACTCCTGGCCTTTACAGTGCCCTTCAGCTCTGGGGCCCTCCCTAAATAACTGAGTAATCACAGATGATAGCATTAGCCACAGAGGCACAACCCTTGAGAAAGCAATGTCCCAGCTACAGGTAAACTCACTCGCCAATGTTTTTCAAGTTCTGGTAGAGCTGAATACATGGAGCTGCCCTTCAGGTGATATATTAAGCCCTGCCCCAAAACTGAAATAGTTTTTCCTTATCAGTGATGTGATGTGTTCACACTTAGCACCGTGAAAGTCCACGTTTTTAATCTATAGATAGATACATATAGATATGCTCATGTATGTGCATGTGTGCATATATGCATGAATATGTGTAAACAAAAACCACCCCCATTTATAAATAAATTAAAGCACATCTGCACACTCAGGTTCAGGCATATGTTTAGATCCAGTGACTTAAGTGGGAATGTAAAACAATTTCCAGAAGTGGGTCATACTACCTGATTTAGGACTTTGGTTCCTGTAAAAGCAAGCAAGTATGGATCTTATTTTCCATTACCTGTCACATGGAATAGCTATTTAAAGTTTTCATTTGGTGATTGATCATAGGTATAAATGACAACCTTAAGACCACAAGAAAGTCAGCCCATTTCTTTTTTTTTTTTAGCATACAATGGCATTAATCAGAATGTACCTGTAACTGTAACTGCATATAAAAATAAAAAGATTTTCTGTAGGTCATTGCAAGCAAAGGAGAGGTAATTGTGGAGAAATAATGACAGTAATCAGTTTGTGAGAGGGAAACATTAGTAATTTTTAAAGTCTTATCACTTGACTTTTTTTTTCAGCATTTGTGAATCTTGTTAGTGTGTCAGCGTGGCCTTGGAGATATTGAAAAATTCATGGACTTGTGAAGTCAGGCCCAAGTTCTCCAATGAAAAAAAATACTATTTCTAAAAAAAGTATTCATCATTCTCACTGGAAAGAACCTTCAGTTTATCTTTAAGGGACATTATACTATACTGCAAGTATGAAAAGGATCAGATGAGCAGTAAGAGTCTACTGATAAAAGATATGAGTAGAAGGGGAAACTTTTTTTTTTTCCCCTAAATTGGAGAAGTAACAGTGATACAGAAACACACATACCCAACAGAAAAATCTAAAGGAATTAAAGAATTTGTTTAGATCTCAGTCCCTAAGTTAAACTATGTTCTTGAATCAAATTAGAAAGATATGTTAATATGACAGTGTTAGCAAGTCTGTCAAATCTAATTAGTATCACTCACTGATTGTCTGAAAACTGACTGGAAAATTTTCAGAGTCAAAGTCTCCTGCCTTTATTTATTACACAGTTATAAAATTTTGTTGGAGAATCTGAAGACAAAAGATGAGTTAAGAACATATAATTTTGTTTTATTTTTCAAAATGAAATACTTTCCTGAGCTTAAAAAAAGTGCAACAGGAAATAGCATGAGCAAAGTAGACAGAAGATACTAATGGCCGGCAATCCCACATAAGATTAAGTTTGAATAGGGAGAAAAGTTATTTTTCAGTAGGAAATCTGAAATAATGGGAGCGTGGAAGTTATGTACAGCTCCTTTCCGTGATTTCATTAATATGTGTGTACAGTACAGCAGCAAGGAAAATTAGATGCACATGACCAAGTAGATAGCAATAATGAGTCTGGGTCTTTGGTGTTGTGGGTACTTGACGCATATATTGCCCCAAGAATTTAGCAAGGACTTTGTACACCTTTTGTGGAAAGGTGTAGACATTCCTACACCTGACTTTTTCTTAAGGAATGGTTTTAAAGTCTTTACAGGGAGTGTTTTAACACTAGCTAATACAGCCAAAGCAAATGAAAGCTATAGCAATTCAGATACTGCATTTGCCTTGTGACTGGCAGAGGCTTTTATGTGGTGGCAAATTAACAAATACATGGTGATAGTGACACAAAATATTCATTCTAGACTTGTATTTCTAGAGGCTTATACTCATCAAACCCTTCATCTGTTGTGCCGAAAACATCAATCTGCTTCTTGTCAAAAGGATATTTTTGTATTTCCTAAGAATAGGAAAATAGTTCAGCTGTTAGAGTAAGAAGTCCTTTTCTGTTGTTGTTGTTTTTTGTTGTTGTTGTTGTTGTTGTTTTGTTTTTGTTTTGTTTTGTTTTTAATGCTACCTATTTTACCCCAGGTAGAGCCAATTAAGGTAGGACATGGAGCTGAAAATGTAGGGTCTGACTGGCCTGTGCTGGTGCAGCAACAAAATAGAGCAGCATTTTGCTCAGCCATAGCAGGGAAGAGTATGTAGTGAGGGTCAGGAAAGCTGGACTGTCTCAGGCACTGATGATGTCTTGACTTCAACGGGTCAACCTCATGAGTGTGCTGGAAAGCATAGGGTTCATTGGGAATAGAGCTGGGACAATCTACTTCTTTTTAATATTCCTAGGCCAATTTTAGATGAGAAAAACAGCATATTGCTCTTTTGGGACAGCAAAAGTTACTTTCTAAGGGAAATATTATTGGGATTGGATCTTTGCTATTTATGAAAATTTGTGCATTTAGGAGGATCAAACAGAGTCTTGAATTTTAAGAGGAATCTTTAAAAAGTGAGAAGATTAACTATACTAAAAAGAACCTTGTGATTATATAGTTACAATAAATAGAAAATACTAACATTCATATCTCTTAATTCAACTCTTCTGTGCAAATTCATACCATTTTTCTTTTCAGATACTATTTTATTGTGCAGTACTGAAGCAATGAGGTCTGAAGAATTAATGTGCTGAAATGTTTTTACTGATGTGCCTGAGGATCAGACCTCCACAAGACAATGTCTGCAATTCATCAGCCCCCCTAAGTCTGTCTTAGGCTGTGAACTAGTGAGAGCTGCATCTGTAATAAAATTTTGAGACCCTGCTGAAATACATACCTTGGCTCAACTAACTCCTCCTGTGCTTAACTGTACCACAGCAATGGGCTTCAGGTTCACAGAAAGGGCCGTGCAATCCTCCTTTTAGTTGTTGCATCTTTTTGGCCCCCAGTAACCGAAGGTAATAATACAAGTGTTGAAGGTTTCTGAATCCAAGTGCTTAAGTACAGACTTGAACAAATGCCTGTTAGCGGTCTGTGTCTGGGGAGACTGAAGACTATAATCTAGTGTTATCCAAACAGCTGAGGTGCAGTCCCAGGCATGATCACAAATAGCAGAGAGAATATATCCAGATTTGTTTCTGAAGATGACACCTAGAAAACAGGGTATCTAGTAAGAAAATACCTGTGTGGATTTAACAGTATCTTAATTCAAAGCCAACATTCTTCCTGAAGCTGAAAAACAAAGGTGAAATAAATTAAGGACAAGATAATTTGCAGGATAATCAACTAAAAGTCTGTAGGCAACAGGTGTTTAACAAGCATGATGTGACTCCTATTTAGCTATTTAGCTGTTTCTTTATTTTGAGAGTGAGCAGAAGAGAATGAATAATCCCGGTTAAACCTGTTAAAAAGCCCAAAGAAAACTCTGGGACAAAAGCAATGCACCAATGAATTAGAAATGAAGATCAACGAAGTAAACAGTTGGAGGCGCTCAGTGGCCATGAGCTGGAATATCTCATCCACCACCTGTGGGTCAGGAAATATGGGGAATTCTTAATAGAGGTGGTAAAAACTGTCAAGATCAAATGTTGGAAATTAAGGTTCTAAGTGCATTTAAGGTACTTGCACGATATGTTAGGCTAACACAGGTTGTAAAGTCTTAAATTTGAGCCTATTTAAACCATGTAAATCTCTAAATTTCATTTGTTATGCTTTTCCGTTATTGTCAAAAAAAAAAGCAGAATTATTTTCAAGTTGTCACTTTTGCAGGTACTGAATTCTATAATTCAAAGATTAAAACTGAAAAAAATTAAACACAGCAAATATATTACATTATATCTGGTGTAGGACTGAGATTCAAAAAGGCTTATAAGAGCTTAAGTCTCACTGAGTCCCTTGAGACCTGGGCTCCAAAATGTCTTTGTGACTCTGTGTCAGTATATCAAATCTTTTACTAAATGTGCTGCCAAAATATTTAAGAAACATGTGATGTTTTTAATAGTTCAGATATAAAAATAATTTATCTCCACTCCCTTAATTCTCCTAGTTACAAACTTTTAAATGTGATTTATTATTGGAAATAGTAATATATCATGAAGTTTCTGAAGAAACAGTCCACCTTTCCCTAAATTAAGGACAGTGCTGTATACCTAAATTTCTCTCTGTTTCTTTCTCATTTTAAGGCCTTAGAAGAATAAGAGATTATGCAGTAATATACTTTTTTTGTCTTGCCTGTACTTTTGGCACATACTGCTTTCTCTGTTCTGCAAATCATGAGTATTTCTTGACTACTGTCTCAGTTAAAATAAGTACCTCAGAATATTGAAGCATCTCTGTGAAGTTCATAGATGGATTTATTCATTTTTAATAAGAGGCTTTAAATCACAAAATCGCAGAATGGCTGAGGTTGGAAAGGACCTCTGGAGGTCACTTGGTCCAATGCCCCCACTCAAGCAGGGACAGCCAGACAGCTTTACTGTCACTGGCACAGTAAAGAAGTGCTTACTGGTGCTCAGATAGAACCTCCTGTGTTTCAGTTTTTTACTCATTGCCTCTTGTCCTGGCGCTGGGCACCACTGAAAAGAACCTAGCTCTATCTTCTTTGCACCCTCCCTTCAGGTATTTACACACATTGGTAAGATCCCTCCTGAGCCTCCTCTTCTCCAGGATGAACAGTCCCAGATCTCTCAGCCCTTCCTCATGGGAGAGATGCTCCAGTCCCTTCATCATCTTTGTGGCCCTGTGTTGGACCCTTTCCAGTATGTCCAGGTCTCTCTTGTACTGGGGAGCCCAGAACTGGACACAGTGCTCCAAGTGTGGCCTCACCAACGCTGAGTAGGGTGTCTGTCCACACAGGCTTTTGCAGACCCGTTTACACTTGTTTTGCTCCCAGCTATTGCAAAGTAAGCCAGCTTGAATCAAAGACCATTGTGCATGACTCAATACACTAAATCCTATGAACACATGGCACACATATTGTATTCCACAGGGAGGAACTTCGTTATACACATGAGAAATGGCTGTAGTCTTGTCTCAGAGGACGGAGTTGAGGAAAGCTCAAGAAAACACATTAAGGTACTTCTTTTAATAATGTTGTTCATTGTTTTTGTAAGTTCTGGAGTGTTACAGTGAGGATATGCTCTTTTTGTCAAGACCACAAAGAAGTAGATTCTTCAGAACTTCCACTTTCAATTATCAGCAGTCTCATGTTTGACAAGATGCTCTGAGACTTCTATTTCTTGATATAAGTGAGAAATATGTTTTTTAGTGTGTGTTTTTGTACCTGGTTCAAAAGGAAATAAAATATAAGATTTATAATGAAACTCCATGCTTCACAGCTGTGGCTATATTGATTGGCTCTGAGAAGGGACCTGAATGAGAGGATAAAAGGGTTAGTTCATGCATATGACCACTTGTTTCCCAGCTATATCTTATAGTCTATATGGCTGCAAAAAGTTAATAAGGCTTTATCCTTAAAACCAATGCAGGAATTCCAGAACTGAAAGACTTACTATAAAGTTTTCAATTATTTTTTTTTTTGTCCATAGAAGTTCTCCACGCGTCAAATTTAGTCAGCAGTAAATTGTCCATTCCTTAATATCTGCATTGCTGCTTTATTAACAAGCACAGAAACACAGTAACTCAGCTAAACTCCTTTGCTGAATTCTGTAGGGGTACTGTGGTGCAAAAGTGCAGTGAAATGACTGTTCATGTGCCTTTTACCTTTTACACTGGAGGCCAACATCAGAATTACACAGTTAATCAAAGAAATACTTTATTCAGCAAAATTAAAACCAAGAGACAGAAGCAACTTCAGTTTTTCTTTTGGCCAGATAAAGCAGGTAGATTTCAATGTCAGTTTTAAACTGTCTTTTACATACCCGCCTGCTGGCTCATCTTCAACAATCAGTTTGCCTTTTGAAATCATATGAAGACAACCTCTAATTTGTTTTAAATCATATTCAATAGACATCAAAGTTGCTGAGGTATACTGCCTAAATGCACGAAGTTCCTTAGCATCACTCAATTAGCTTATCTTTCTCCAACATGAACCTCTCCATAGACAAAATAAGTTGTGGATCAGGCACTACAAGACAGTCCATTTTTCCAGTAGGGACCAACATTGCCTGTTTATTGGTATCTGTGAATACTCTTTCCAGAACAAGACTTATCTCCTCTTTTAGAGTCTTAAGCCACCATCATAAACCCTCCTGGCCTTGGACCAGCTCTTGAGCTCTGAACAGCCTTTTCTACTGAAGTTCATGTAAACAATTCCTCTAGGGTCTTAGCCTCACTCATGCCATATTTGGGGAATGTTAAGTCTGTCAAGTAATTTTGTAGTAATGTTTCTCAGTGATAAATACAAATTAGATCAGAATTTTTGATTTTTTAAAAATATCTGTTGGATCTCTGTCTGCTGTTCCTACTAATCTTCATGTTGGCAGATGGCCTGCTTCTCAGTCCCTTTTGAAAGCTGGTATGTCAATATTATAGTAGCTTTGTCCCTCTCTCTCTTCTGCTCAAGATTCTTTTTCAGGAACTTGATCTATAACCCATTTTTTTCTGTAAAGCCTAGTGTTTGCTTTAGTTAATCTTCATACATATGTAACATCCCCTATATATTCATGGCTACTGTTTATCCTAATGATTTTTGATTGTAAATATGTCTGAACAGATGCATTTATCTGTCTGACCTGCAAACACTGTCCACATTACATAGCATGCCTTTACTAAGAAAGAAAAGAACATAAAAATCAGTTAATGGTTTCTTTTTAGTCTTTGTTTCTGGCATTCATTCTTCATTCTTCAACCCATTGTCCTGGTTCTTCATAACAAGTTTTCACCTTCTTTTTGTCTTCTGATTTTTTGAAAATCCACCTACATTTTGTAGCCTACTACAGTATCAAGTAAATTGAAATTTAACCCCATGTATTTCCATTCATGTTACAGGTCCTTTGAACCTGATACTTCTTTCTTTTGTCAAAGGCAGCACTTTCCACTTCTGCAGAAATCCTTGTTGAATTAAAATTGAGACAACTTACCACTTACTTATGCAAAACTTTCTGGCGCAACCATAGTTTCAATTATTTTCTTCCTCTTATGCTAGCCTATTTTTAATGTAGTTGTGCACTGCATTTGCAATGCACTTGCAACATGCACTGCCATTTTTCTATGGGAATGGTAATAGATCATGGTGTAAAAGCCCATATTTTAAATCCCTTTCAAATGTGAGTCCTAGTAATATTTTTATTTCAAGACATATATTTCAGAGCTTTGAGTCATGGTTCTCTGATCTCTCCCCGTGTCAGCATGAAATAGGTAAACTGAAAACAATAGAATTACCCTGTTGCAAAAGAAATTTAGGAGAAGTACTAATTAGTCTTTGATTAATGGTGAGAGATCTATAGATATCATTCAAGTATTAGCATTCCAGATTCATGCAATAGCAAACAATATTAAGATTATTAGGCACAAATATTAGCACTGTATCTTGCAAACATATTTTGAACTGCTTTGTGCTACTTTCCATGTATCTGTTCACCCCTGCTCTATGTTGCCCGGTCCAGTAATACCTCCAGATCTGCAACTTTTCCTCCTCCAGACTCCACTTCCATGGAGATGTTGAGGGAAGGTATCTATTCTATGCTTTAAATCCTGCAAGAGACCAGACTGACTTAATCACGAAGGAAGAAAACCACATACTGAAAAAAAAAAAAAAAAAAAAAAAAAAAAAAAAAAAAAAAAGCTTAGGAAAACAAATATCATATATTAATGTAAAAAACAGACACATCTGATAAACTGGAAATGTGGGATACCTTTGTGTTTTCTAGAGCATTGGCTCCATTACCATAGGCAGTAGATTTATAAATCAGAATCTGAAAACAGTCTGCAGCCTGACTTCACAAAAGCTAACTAACAGTTGCATGTATATGCAAAGACAACAGTTAAAAAAGCAAAACCCTAATCATTTGTTCTGATGGAAGATATTACTGGTGTTTTTTTTTTGTTTGTTTGTTTGTTTTTACAAAACCAACTCCTACACAAGAAACATAATTTTAAATGCATTTATCAGACCTTCTGAAATACTAGAAATCTGCACTACCTAACATAATTAGTACTTTTTCACTGATTTTCCTTGCTATTTATTCTTGGTTATGGTGGCAAGCTAAGGGTTTCACTGGCTGCTCTGCAATTTTAGAGCATCATTAGATCATAATATATGTCACACAAGTTGTCTGCAGCATCCAGTAAAAAATAAATAAATAAATAAATAAATAAATCAGGTTTTCTGGTTCTTGAAAAAGATGGCTGTGGCATACAAATTAGAGTTTTGCTCCCTTTGAAGGAATCCTGCAAGCACATGGTTAAAATACTAGAACTAAGCAATAGCATGTGTCAAATTGTGCAAACTCACTTTACCTCCTCTTCTTCTCCAAGCACTTCTTTTCCTCTGCTATATTTTTCTTTATATATTTCTGATTTTCTCATATCCAACATTCACTTCAAAACCAACAAAAAACACTTTTACACTAAAATATTTTTCATATAGAAGCAAAATCCAAATCAGTCCCTCCCTTTTCACCTCATAGAAGTAATAAGCTAGAAGCCCCTTTTGTCAGCAGGAGTACTTTTAGCACTCTTGAATTAATTTCCCACCCCCACTACATTTCTGTAGTAACATTACTGCACTTTAGCCAACTTTAGCTTAAAATGGTCCTTACCCATGTTTCACATTTGCTGGTTTGTTTTTTGCTAATCATTGCTTCTCCCTCAAGTGGGCAAAAACCTATTTTGTCTATCTTTATTTAGGTTTTTGGTCAAGGACTACATGACAAATAGATACAGCATAAGTTCTGTACACAGCATCAGTTCAGGATTTTAGGATCCAAGTGAAATGGAGAATGCACACTGATGCTGGATGCAAATGTATTGCAAAACACAAATGTTGTGATAGGCTAATATTGTTACTGACACCATTAAGATCTCCCTAGGGAAAAAAAAATATTCAAGGTGATTCCCAAATTTTAGAGCATGAAAAGTCTATTGTGAAATTCTACTAAAGGAAAATTGGAAGAGGAATTACCCCTGAACCATTAGAAAAATGGAGAAAAGAAAGAGAGACACAGAAAGGAAAAGACAAAGAAAGAAGAAATGTAAAAGAGGAGGGGAAAGATATAAAAAGAAATTTATGAAATGTAAAATTACAAACTCTGTTATTAACCTTTTTGGACATCTTAGAAAGGGTGAGACTGCATTGCTTTTGAATGCAAAAGTCTGATTTATATTTGCAGTTCTCCAAGGAAACTCTCTGTTCTGATATCATGATCTTCCTATGTTCAAATAACAACTGTTATTATTGAGAAATTGTCTATACTCATCTAGTATGAGTAGACATATATTGTGTAGACCTGGGAAGATAATTTTGTACAAAACCAACATCTGATTGTACTGGAGGGCTTTCTATGAAACTGCACTATAACAAAATAATCATTTTTCCATTAGAGAAGTGCCCATTTTCTTTTGTCTTCTAAGTAGCAAACAAACTTTCTCAGCTGTCTAATCATCAATTTTGAGTCCCATAGATTCCCTGCAGGAAGTGACTTAGGTCCCACCATTGTCAATTTATCTCTTTTTCATTGTTTAGTAGATCAATTTTCTTCTCAGGTGTTCAAACTGTCTTAATTACTGGTAGTCTGGTTGGGAACTGTATGGCACTTATCTCAAGAGCAGCTGCTGTTACTCAGGACTGACTTTATGCTGGGTTTTGGTAATGTTTCCTTTTTACTTTTAAGCTTAGCACACATCCCTATTCAACTAGAAACTGTAAGGTACCTGTCTTAGGATTTTCAATTTATATGGACAAATACAGGGTAGACAGAGAAAGTGTTACAGAGCAGTGAGCTGAGATGTTGAGTCCTCAGCACAGCCAGGTGCAGAACTCCAGGCACTTGGCTTCCAGGTACTAAACTGAGTGTTAGGCAACGCTGTCTGCCCTGACGCTCTTCATGCTACTGGATTAATAAATGGTGAGAAGTACTGGATGAGCAAAAGTTGTGAAAGTTAAATAAAAAATGGCCTTTACAATATTCACTTTATTCTTAAAGCTCATCATATCCAATTCATGGAAAGCCTAAACCAAACACTTGGTTCCACCCAGGTTCAACTAAATTACTGATCTTGCAATACAAGCCTTCCTTTCTGATGCTGATCTCTTTGGACATAAATCTTTACAAGCCTACTGGGTGTAATAAGATGTCTATCTTTTAACCTTTGCAATAAAGACATAACTGAAGCATTACAGTTTCACAATATGTTTGTAATACAGCACAGTTCATAATTTAATCTTTTAGTGTGTGACTACAGAATTTAATATATATTTTTTAAACAATGTAGCTATCTGAGAGCTCATATAATCACTGAGAGCTGCTGTTCCGTGCATGGACAAAAAACAGTATAACACACCAGGAATAAACATCTCATTGTCCAACTTAATTAGAACTACAACTGGTCAAGAACTTTACTGACACACAAAGATGAAAAATGAAGATTTTTGAGCCTTCCAACCTCTCTGTGGCTTTCTGTGCGGTCAGTATTTTAAATACACACACCCGCACAATTTTCTTTGTCCTGATGGGCATAGTGCCGATTAAAAGAAGTAAATGCAAAGGCCACATCCATCAAGCTCAGCTTTAACTTCCTAACATGCTGCAGAAGGCCATAGATCACTTCTACTGAACAGGATTTTAAGAGATTAATTTGTGCCAGCAGTCAATGACAGGCTTGTTAGGAGAAAATTCCAATGATGCTAACCCTTCAAAAAGATGGTTATTAACTGCATTGATGACTGATTGATGACTTCTCATTAAAGATCACTATTACTGTCTTCCATACTGTTTTCCCTTTGACCCAAATGGGTAGCGAATTTTCAGGACTTTCATAGTTTTTGCCATAAAGAGAAGAAAGTAATGACAGATATTTCTTTCATTGAATGCTCCTTATTTCAAAGAATGCAAATGATCTCCTGCTTCTCGGAACAAAAAAATCAAAAAAGTCAGGAAGCAGTTCATTGGCTCATCATCTTTTTACAGAAGTCACTGACTTTCAGCTTGCTCTTCCTCTCAGTGCAAATCACCTTCAACCAACTACATCAACATGTTTTTTTAAAAGCATTTAATACACCAGACTGGAAATCCTTGTATAGATCCACAACACAAACCCTTAATATTTCTTGAGTGTGCCTTAGTTTTGTGCATAGGACACACACAACCTTCACACTTATCCTGCCAGTGTTGTTGCCTGGGAAGGCTCTGCAACTACCCAATTTTGAGTCAAATATACCCACTCTCCCACCAATTCATAGAGTAAGAGTGCCTCTTCCCCTTATTTAGAAGCATTCGTGAGGGTGATGGATGGGAAGAAAGGAACATTGACCAGAGCAGGGAAGTCTGAATGATTAGTATTCTTTTTGTTTGCATTGTTGGACTGTATTATAATAAGTAGACACCTGGCCCAGGAGAGCCAGCCCAGTTACATGTCTATGCAAAAGAAGATATACCCTCTCCCTTCCTCTTATATTACTGTAAGGACACCATCTTCTCCCTGGGATGTGCCCACTGAGCCCAGACTTGGCAGAATTGACCAGCACTCAGAGATAAAACCAGAAGCAAAGAAAGCAAAAATTTCAGTGTGCTCAGAGGAAAAAGGGGCTGAACTTAAGAGGAAAGCTATTCCCCAGGGAACAAGTCAGGAAGCAGGACAAGTGTTAAAAACTTCCACAAACTTCACACCAATCAGATGTCCGCAACTTTTATTTTAGTCCAGTACTAAATATCTTTGTTTTCCTTTCTCAAAGAAAAATTCTTCCTTCCCCAGGGCCTCAGGGCTTTGCACTGATATTTCAGCCACCCAAGCGACTTTCCTGAGGGGGCTCTGCACCTTTAAAGTCTTCTGAAGCCAGGTCAGGTAGAACCATGCCTTGACTGACCGGGCCCTGAGCCAAGGGCTCAGTGAGAGGTACGCAACAACTGAGGTGTTTTCTAGCTGGAGACTTGTCCTCCAAAGTCTTCCAAATTAACAGCATCGGTGGAGCAATGAGAGAGCAACTCTTGACTCTGCACAAATCAAAGTTCCACAAAATAATGGTTTGCATGTTGAGACTGGCAACTCAGGAGAAAAAATAATAATACTAATGGTACCTAAGCCAGCTATCCAGAAAGCCAATACTCACAGATCAATGATTATACTTTCATTGACCTAGAATCTTTAGTGATACCCACTACTTTTTACCCACTACATTTTTTCTGCCAGCTTCTGTTTCAGACTGACCAGATCTCTAAGGCCAGCTTCTCTGCTGAGGACTGCATTTCAGGTGAGGCAAAACTGCCTCTTCATAGAAGAGACTATGTATACAGAGACACACATCCCCGTAACCTTCTATGGTCTGGCTTACTATTCACACTTCTTCTCACTTCCTTCTCTAAAAGCATCCATTTCTGAGACGTGAACTGAGAAGAATGAGAAGATACTTGGGAATTTGTGGCAGAGGATAAGAGATCAGAATAAGCAGTATTTCCTCTTCAAGAGAGATTCAATGCTTCTCTGAAATGATAGAAAGGGAGAACAGACAAGGATAGAGCAGTGCATCCTTGCAATGGTTAGGGCTGGTCAGGCTTGTCTGCTGCATAAATGCTTCACTGACAACCTAGCCCAGGAAGGACAGAAAAATGTCTGTGGATGCCCCTGTTTAACAGCACCATTTTTTCAGGACTGTTTTCTGAAGGCACCTGTGAGCCAATCTGCCTGAAGTCTGATATGCAGTGGCATTAGGGTGTAGAAAGAATAATATTTTTAGCTGAGAACAGAGCCAAACCAATCCTCTCCTACCACTGGTATGAAAAACAGCTGCTAGCCCAAGCATCTCTGTTGGAAAAAGATCTCTCACTCCCGTGCCCAGCTCCAAAGGAGGAAGGAACTGGGCATGAGTGAAATGTGCAGCAAAAAACAGAACAGTCCCATGCTGGAGGTCAGAGCAGCACTGGAATCAGGAATCTGTTGAGCACTGCATATTGGATGATAGGTGCAGGCTTCTTGCCCTGCCTGTCCCAGAGGACCAAATATATTGAACAGGGATAACAGATTGCTTTCAGCTATTGTTTTCTAATAAGCATTCACAGATAGGGTTAAACTGAAACTGTGGGACATGGAGCACTAAGGATCTCTCACTCATCCACAGCATGCCAGCGTGTTGATTTGACAAGTAGTTAACAGGTGTTGCCTCTTACAGGCACTGAGTTCTATACTGCCCAAACACTCACTGATGGAAATAGAGGTGATTGTGGTGCCTTGTGTTCAGACACCATCTGCATCTAGTCAAATGGGGTCACCAGGGATCCCACTCTTCTGCAGCCATACTGTGCAAAGAAAAGCCAAGGCAGGAGATAATGCTGTCTCCTTAAGCCCCATACACATGAAGTTGCATCTGTAGGAATCCATGTGGGTAGTCTCCCTCTCTAATCATGACAGTAAAGCAGGCTGTAGCTCCACTTTATATCTGCCACTGAATTTAAAGAGAATTAAAATGACAATCTATCATTTAGGAGAGTAGGAGCCTGAGGGCAGGGAAGAGAAAAAGGTCAACCTGTGAACAGGTGTTATACAGAAGTCACTGACTGATGTGTGCTTACGAGGATCAGTCTTCTGTTCCACAAACTGTAGCACCAATGTGTTACAGGGGCAGAAGAATTTTCTGATTTTACTTAATTAAGGCAGCAAACCTGAAGAACAACACAAGCTGTTAAATGAAGTAATTGCAGTAATGTAGTGTGAAAGCAACAGCAATCCAGTAGGGCTGGTCTGTGAAGGGAACATAAAGCAAGTAAGTGCACATTATTTTAGCTGTACGTTTTAACATCTAATTTTAAAGATGTGTCAGTGTTTCCATTCACAAACCTCTATCTCTGAGTATAGAGGTTGTGGCTGTGGAAATGAGCCCAAACTGAAACTTGACATATTGTCTCAGACGAGGATTTTGTTGTTGCTGCTTCATCCTTGTAAAAAAATAAAAAAGGGGGAAATGCATGTAGTATTGGAGCCGTTTCAAATGTCTTTTCAGTGTCATGAAAATGATTGCAATTTGAAATGGAGATGAATTTCAGAATCTATTGTGACAGACTTTTTTTAAAAGAATTCAGTGAAATTTTAGAATCTTAACAAATCCCAGAGCCAAGTCGTCACTGAGCTACAGGACTGTGAGGAATGGCAGTACTCTTCCCCTGCTATACAGCGATGCAGCAGTGGCTGTCACTGCGATGAGCTTTCCCTGCATCCTAGCTCAAGGACAAAGGAGACACTGACCTCCTTCTCTAATGGCTCCTTCTGCTTTAGGCTCTTCTTCTCCCTCCAGCTCAATTTACTAGTTGGGTTCCTGTATTACCTACCCTCCTAGCAGAGAAAATACCAAAAAAGGGCCAACAATTTTTCACTTTTAAAATAAGTTGTGAGAAAGCTATTTGTTGACTACAAATTTTTCATGGGAAGTCTTTTCTTTTCCCTATACTTTCAAGCCTACTAAAACATAAGAACAAAAATGAAATCAAAAAGCATAAAATCCCTTACCCCAAAAATTCACAAGCTTAATTGTTTAAATTTTTGATGAAAAATAAGTGGTTTTCATTTTTCTGTAGGACCTACTCTATATAATTTCCAAGGGATTCCAATACAGTACCTCTGTCCCCAAAGCTCTGAGAACTGTGCATTGAATTTACTCTTCTTGAATTCACCTTTGCTTCATGTTCTGTGAACTTGCACTTTTCTTTCAGGAATGTTTTTCAATGTAACAGTTATTAAATGAATATTCAAGAGTACTTGTAAGAAATACATCAGATTCCTGTGCAAGCATTCATATCAAAAACATGATGCTAAGAATTAAGCTCATTCAACCAAGCAGCCAAGACCACAGCATGCAATCTGAGTGCAACTAAACAACTCCTCTCGAATTATTAATATTCAGAGAGAATTGCTGGGGAACAAACTGCCACTCAGAAGTATTTGAATAGCAAACACATTTGGGAAAACTCAATATTGTTTTGCAAAACATTCACAAAGAGAAAAATAAACATGATTTACTAAATATATAGCTCCAAAATATTTTCTCAGTCCTAGAATCTACTCTGTCTAAAATAGGGCCTATATACAACCAATTCACATGAGTAGCAAAAATGTGCTGGATACACGGTGGGTGTGTGGAATAATCTTCAGTATTCATGTTGGTACAAATACAAGTGCAGAACCTTGGAAACAATGCTTTGAACTTCATTATCAATACAATTAGTGGGTGTCCTTTTTTGCTGTCCTTCCCCCATCCCCCCTTCCTTTGAGTTGCAATTCTGTTCTCATTGCTATGGTATCAAAGTGCCTGTGAGAGTAATTATAACACGGTTCCATTCAGTACTGTATGCAGAAATAGTTTACTGAGATTGTTAAACAGTATTTCCCACCTCTAGCTCGCTCCACTCTATCCTTACATCAGCAGAAATTGATATAATCTGTTTTGTGCCAGCTTAACACTTTTTTTTTTCCGAATAGTATTATATGAGCTGTTCTGTTTGCATTAATTATGTTTCTACATCCTTTTAGCTTAGCAGATTGTGAAGATGAGGCCCAAATAGAGATTTTCACTTCTGTTTTGTTAATGTTTAGTGCTTTATTTCTAAAATTATTTGATGGTCTTACAGAAAAAAATATATTCTTTACTATCTGCTCTTTTAGCTGAATTCAAATGCATTGCATCTTCCACATCTTCCATACACAAACCCAAATTTCTTAACAGAAAATTCTTTCTGAAGGGGTCCAGCCCATCTCTGTTGGGACAGTGAATGCATCAAATCACATAATTATAAGTCATATTGGGATTAATGGAGTAGCTCACTGAACCTTATACTACAGTCTCTTCTATCTGCAGTTTATCAGTTTCACTAAACAGTCTACATATATTTGCCTTTTTTTTTTTTTCATTTCTAAAACAGAAACAGTGAAATATTTTTATAATTTTCACCTGCTATTTTAGTTGTTTTCATGAATTACTATTTACAGGGATGGGAGCAATCAACTCTGTGATAGCAGCTTTCTTTAGGGTGATTTCACTCTAACTGAAAGGATAGCTTCTTTTCCCTTGTTTGATGACAGTGAACAACACTACACATTACTTTCACTAAGCCTTCACAACCTGTTTACAATCATGCCTCCTTCTGTCTCTCTGGTTTTGAAAGTAAAATTCCCTGTTGGAAAGTAAATTTTTAATGCTTTCTTTCTCTTTTTCTTTCCCCCCCCCCTTTTTTTTTTCTGGTTCTTTCTCTTCTTCAGAGGGAACTGTTAAAATAGATAAATTGAATCTGAGATTTCCACAGGCTTCTAAGGTCATTGCTGACTCTACTTATCATTGTCAGTAAGTTAAGGAAAAAAAAGGGTGGTCAAGGTATGTGTGAAGGAAACGGGTATGTCTCAGTTATAGGATGATTAAAACCCCCATGGAATAGATGAGATGACAACAGGTGGAATGAAAATGCAAATTCAAAAAAAGCACTGTGTCTGTTTAGCTACTGAATATATATCCACAAAATGTAGGTTCTTCAAAAGTGATTGCATTTACAGAAGACAATGCGTTCTTCAAAAGGGATTGCATTTACAGAAGACAATGCAACCACTGCTAGTTTTCTAAAACTGTCCATAGTATTAGTTTACTCGGATATAGAAGTAGACAATATTTTTATTCAGCATTGTTAAATATCAGCTCTCCAAGGCTCTGTACTCTTTTCAAACATGCCATAATGCAACTGCTCCATGTCTCTTGCAGAGAAGCAGTTTAAACAATGATTTTTGTTTAGCTGACATTTCACAGTCAACTGTATGGTCAAGGGGCAGTTCTGATCTTGTCTGACTTCTCAAACAAGCAATAACATGCCATCGTTTCTTCTCACCAGTAGTGTGTGCTACCCTTCCCACTCAGACTGCATAACCTCTGCTCAGAGAAGCCACAGGCTACTCATTCTACTGCTGCTTTCCAGTTCTGGGGACATGTTCTGTAGCTTGCCCTATCTGTATCTATCTATCAAGGAGAGGTCTATCCTTGCCATGAATCACCCATGACAAGAAGGAGAACAACCAAACCTTTTAATCTGCTACTCAGAATTGGGAAAACCAGAGTGAAACTGTGATAGTCTGAAATTTGGTGCAATACCGGAAGCTAGCCCAGTAGGTGAAATTTCAGGTTGACCTGAATAGCATCTTCTGAATGTTCATGGTGTTGTAAAGTCTAAAAAACAAAGTGAAAGGTTAGCATGAAGAGATTGAGTCAAAGTAAACCAACATAAGTAAAGCAGCCCATTTTCTGAACGTCTTTCCCAAAGTCTAAATTCACTATGTACCATTTTGTTATTTTCAGACCATGTAGTTACAACAGGTAACTTTTCTTATACCTGAGAAGGCCTGCAGGAATCAGAAGAAACAGAAAGCAGAAAGTTTTCTTCCAAGCAAAAGGAATCTTATGTGGGAAAATAAATTACTTGCATAATGGGAATTTATATAGGCTTGCTAGAAACCATCATATTGACCTTAAGGTACCTCTCTTTTCTCCCCAACCTTTGATTGTCATCGTTATGTAATTATCAGAGATGTTTTAAAGTGACTTTAGCACTTCTTAAAGCAATTGCATTGATTATAACAAAGACATTCTTCTGGAGGCTTAGCAAATGAAGCACTGGGTAATAGTATAAAGAAGTTTTCACCACTAGGTCATTATTAACATGATCTGGTCAAATACTTAATGACAGAAAGATGTTGCCATCTAATTAACAGTGCATAGTGGCCTATATATAATGAGCTGGTTTCAGTTCAGATCCTGCTCACAACATAAGAAACAATCAATTTAATCGGAGATTAATTGGCACCTGACTTGTCAATCTCAATAATCTTTAGGGCATAATCTTTATTTTGACTGTAAACTCCTTAGGGGAGGCATTGATTATTATTATGTTTGAAAAATTCTGCACCATCATCCTTGCGAGTGTTATTTTGTCACAGATCCAAAACAGCTTACTATGCTATCCTTGTAACTGAAGAGAAACAGATGAGCTGATTTTAAGAACTATCAACCTACTGCCTTTGAAGAAGCGTACGAAAAGTGAGTATTATCCTCAGATTAGTCAAAACTCACACTAAGGGTGGAGGTTCGTCTTTCGGTTTGGACAGATTCTGAGTTTGTTCCAAACCAGTCTGCCTGTCTCATGTTATCACATAGAAAAATCTTTTGGAAACAAACAAGTCCTTCTCTAACAGACAGTATAAAGAAGGAAATAAAAATACCTGTCTCAAACCTTAACGATCAATCAGCCTTTTTGTACCTAAAGGAAATAATGCAGAACTTTTTGAGCAGGCTTTTGTCTTAATATGTCTATAATAGCGTTACAGGAAGCCACATGAATATATCTGTGGGGCAGAAGATCCCTGGAAGACAGTGAGTAATGCCCATAAGTGTTAGCCACAAAATATACGTGACCAAACAATTAATTCAATATTGGCTAAAATAAATAGATACCATAAATTAGGGAAACAAAAAGAAATTACTTACTGCACACATGGAAATTTCCTCAGAAAACATTTTTCTTTATCTCCACAATAATATACTTTATTAACTACATCATCTGGGATACACTTAGCTTTGCTGGGCACAAGAGGGAATAATAAGCCTAAATATGCTAAGCAAAGAGATTTTTCTCTCTTCAGAAGATCTGATAAAGTAAAACCACATTTGATAAACATGAGCACATGGCTTTGGTTTTATGGTTCTTACACTAAGCTAGAGAAGGAGGGGACTAATCAGGCCCTGGAGACTATATAAATTTGACGATTGACCAAGGGATAGATGGCAGTAAACGAGGAGGGAAGAAAAAAAAAGGAGTGACCGAATGAAAATAAGTTGAGGGAAAGGAACAACCATTTTGACAACATCAAAATATCACTGCAGGAATATTTAGTTTTTGGAGGGTGAGTAACAATCAACCGAAGAAGGAAAGTTAAAGCAGTAGTAAGATGAGGAGGGCAGGGCTATCTATTGCAAACAGAGTGAACAGGGCCAGAGGCAAGAGTGATTAGCTTTGCTGGTAGCCACAGTAGCCAGGACTGTAGGACTTTCCAAACTCTTTTTTATTTTGATATCCATCTTCTGCTTCAAGTAATTAAGGTCACCACACTGGGGCATTTACTGTTTGCTCTTATGGAAACCATTCTGAATTTGACAAATAGCATTTGTGTTTGCCTTAAGTCATCAAACAAGACCTAGAATTTTTACTCAGCTGCAGGAACAATTCTGCTTGCCTCTCTGAAAACTCAGTAGAGTTGATATTCTCACAAGATTTCCAACATTTCCATGCTTTCAGGAATATCAGCAGAAACTTTTTCCAAAGACATCATTTCAGTACAATAGATTTACCTTTAGAAAGAAGAAAGTGTAAATATATGATAGAGGATATGATTACAAATGGACATGGCTTATGACTTTAAACACAGTACCACACTATGTGGTTTGGAACTGGCTTGTTATTGCCCAGAGTAAAATATGAGTAAAGAAAACACATATTTGTCCACAATAAATTTCTTAGCTGTATTTCAAATGACATCTGTGTATATGACCTTGTTTCTAATACAGCTGTTTTTGCTACATTACTGTTCTCCCTTAGAACAGACAGCAGAGGAAGATGACACCAGAAGACAAATGGAATTTTATTCATGAAAAGTAGCATAAGCTGGTTCCAGTTTATCTTAGGATAATCTAAATCCTTAGAAAACATAAGAGAAATAGCTTTTTAGAGTAGCAGGCTCTTGAACTCAGCAAAAGGAGCACCTTCAACACATGTTAAAGATGCTGACATTTTGTGAGGGAGATTCCCTTATTTCTTTTAAATCATCTTTTCTCCTGACACCACCAACAGCAGCAGAGCTTGTTCAGAGCTCAGCAGCCTCATGTGAAGCACTATTGGCTTCTCAGAACGCCGTGGGGAATAGGGGTCAGCCTAGGCACTTCAGGCAGGTATATATTTTGAAAAGAAAATTGCATCAAATGATAGGTTAATGGCAGTATTCATGTCAAAAGCCAGTGGAACACGAATGGCCTTCAGATAAGTCTTGCTCCAGCTTACAGATTCAACTAGATCCATATTCACAGCTTCAGGTTCAATCAGTGATTTTGCTAAGCATGTGGAGAATCTCCAAAAGACATCTTTCAGCAAGACACGGAGGCTACATTTTTATAGTTGGTTCTACAAAGGAAAACACAGCTGCTAGGAAAGAACAGATTTTACAACCACATAAATACTTTCTGAATCTTTAAGGAAAAATAAGAGAAGAATGTAGAACAGCAGCCTTTACGTTAAATACATCTTTTAAAAATATGCTTTCCATGAGCAGCAGAAGTAATGATGCATGGTGGATGCACCCTGTCTCCCTGGCAATCGCCCTAACTGCAAGATGCTGTATTCTGTTCTGGTTTCCTGGACACTTTCTGGCTGTGCAGGATGGGCCTGATATTTCTGCCAGTATGATGGGAAACAACTCAGTTTCCTCACTGAAGGCACTAATTCACACTGCTGCATTCTACTAGTTTTCTTGAAACTTGCAATAATTTAATTATCCTTGAGATTTCCTTCCCTCCATCAAATTTGATTTCAATGGAATTAAAATTTCAGCAAGTTAAAAAGGCTTTGGGGGTGGTGGTCAGGGAGAGGCTGTTAGTGAGATTATCTCAACATGGTTTCTTCAGGGAAGTAAGTAAAAAAGGTACCTAACAGAAACTGTTGTTCCAACTAGACATTAAGCCCTGATTTGGGATATTACTTCTGCTTGAAGTAATAAATGTTCTGTTTATTACTCAAGCTCACTTCGTCAACCGTTTGTACTGCTTTGGTGGAATTTATACTATTGTTTTGTTATAGGGTGTATAACTCCTACATACAACCTAGAAAACAGAAGAATAGTAAGAATCAGTACCAGGTTAAAAGAAAATTCAACCTTTTTGAAGTAACTGATTTTAATGGTAATTTTCTGTAAGCATTCATCAAGAAAGACAGCAAATGATGCCAAATAACGTAATATACATACTGCAGGAAAGAAATACAGAAGTAGGTTAATGTTTATAACAGAGAGAAAATAATACTGAAATTCTTGTACATTTAAAGAGGTCAAGAAACAGTAATAAGTGGCCAGCTGATTAGGATTTAAAGTTAGCCAAGCATCAGATGTTAAGATGTAAGAAGCAACTAACTCATTTCCCTGGAGGGGGGGAACTTCAGCATGAACAGGAGTTCAATGCCAAAGGCTTACCTCTTCAAGGCCAAGCTCTGATTTTCTAATCTCTAAACTAAAACCTGTATTTTTGCAAATATATAAGTGCACGTGCTTAATCTGACACCTTGCTTCTAGGTAGACTAGACCTAAATTTCAATAAGTCTTTTAGTGTTACTGTAACCTCACTTGCATTCACTACTACTGCTAGCACCTATACTAACATCTAATACTACTACTAACATCTGCTATTTGTTGAATGTATTAGGATATATTTCTTTTCTCAGTGTCTGGATGACAGAGTCTACTGGAGTTTTGGTCCATGACTTGGGCACTTGGATACTAGGTACTGATGACAGATATCAGCTAAGCCAGTAATTCTCTATACAGCCAGATATTTTTAATAAACAAGATATTCCAACTTAAGAATTTTGCTAGGAAAGCTCAAGCTTAATAGTCTGAAACATTTCATAAACAGGACTGTTGTGAGGATGAAGAGGTGAAAAGTTGTTTATTACTATTTGTTAGTGAAGATAGATATTCTCTAGATGGGTTTAATCACTAGATTTAAATTCTGCAATGAGCATATGGCAAAGAAGGAGGGGTAAAAGAATTTTCATTACAATACTTAGAGCAAGCTGCAGACGATGATATCTACTGAACAGGATTGAGAGGAGCCCACAGACTCGGGCTGATAAGACAGTGCTCTCTTCTCTGCTGGTTATTTCTCTTAATGCACTTTTTCCCTTTTCAAAATAAATCTGCTCCAGTTCCCTCAGATCTGATTTCTAACTCTGCAGGCTGTGGCTCTTTGCTCTGGGTAGAGCTCTGCTGAGGTCCTGACACTGTCCACTGTCTTGCTTTGCAGGTGCTGGTTGTCATCCCATCCACTCAGATGGAGACTCTCTGCTTTTTCCCAGTCTGCTAGAAATAAGGTGTAGAGACTTACTCAGTCCTACTTCCTGTCCTATGTTTTCTATTCGCTTCCACCACCCGTTGTTTCTTCCCTCTCTCTCTCCCTCCCTTTCTCCCACTTATTTTCAACTGGGATTCTTTGATCACAAGGAAAAGTTTGGATATACCACAAAGAACTGGATGCGCTCATGGCAGACAAAAGGTTGGAGAATCAATATAACAAAATTTTGGCCAGTAACACTCATTTCTGCAGTTTTGCACTATCTGCACAACCCTTAATGCCCCATCAGAGTCTGTGGGAGGTATTTGACA
The DNA here is from genome assembly GCA_013399115.1 of Anseranas semipalmata. Taxonomy (NCBI): domain Eukaryota; kingdom Metazoa; phylum Chordata; class Aves; order Anseriformes; family Anseranatidae; genus Anseranas; species Anseranas semipalmata. Next base: position 233,945 of record VXAA01003104.1, read on the forward strand.
ATCAGTGGTGCTCAGACAGCTATTCCCTCCTCTCCTTGTTCCTCAGAAAGTGGCTTAAATAGATTTCTCAGCACAGCACTGATCTCAGGCACCCACTCACCATTTATCTTCCCTAGCCATTAATCACAATCATGTGCAATTTAGAGCAGTTCCTGGTCTTTTTCCCTAAAATGAGAGAGTTGCTCTTGTCATGAATATTATTGGTCATGAATCACAGTGATTTCTAGACATGCCATCAATTATAAACATAGCTAATTGGACTGCCGATAGGGCTGCCTTTCTTCACAGAGAGGCTCCTGTCACGAATTTTACTGGCCATGAATCACTGTGTCTTCAAACAAGAGACTCCCCTTCACTCTTCTCCATTGACCTGAATCCAAGGCACCAGTATTGGCTTCCTGAAGTTATCAGGCTATGCAATGTCATAAATCCACATCTAATCAGTTCACCAAGGAAGATACTGTATCTCTCTGTGCCCATAATGCTTGCAAGTCTCTTTCATGGCTGTCATATCTTTGCTTTAGACTGGCAGCATCAGGGAAATTGGCAGAGTTTCCTTACAGGTCTCACGCCAAGTCAATATTTCCTACACTTCTTCCAGGCAGACACAGAGATCCGGTTATCTAAAAAATGATTCTCATTTCTCTCCTCAGACAGACAACAAGTGCTGCCTCCAAGCAGTTTGTCAGGACTTCTGGGATGTATGCTGCTGCTGCAGAAATGCTAAGTAGTAGACAAAATCTATCACTTTCGTTTCTCACTGATAGCATTCATGGGAAATGGATCTTATGTTGGACTGTGAGCAAGGAGGAGGGAGGCTGGGAATTTGAATTGTGCCTAGCAAAAGAACAGGAAAATTGATTGCCTTCTGCCTTTAAGCACAAAGCAGCATGAGAGCACAGAATTCAGTAGCTCTTCTGGATGTTGTGCAAGAGAACGTCCCAGAAAAAAATCAAGACTGAATCCATTTCCTCCTCAGATAAAAAAGTGTCAGCCTACAAGAGATGGAGGAAATGGACACTAATGTGAATGAATTCATCAGCTCCTACAACACCAACTTCTCAGCCACCAAAACATATTATTTGCAATGCAACAAATTCTACTTTTACAAATTGCATTGACACTATTCTCACTATTAACCACCAAACCACAACCTTCAGTCATTACCTCAGATTTTCACTGACCAAGAACTTTCCTTTGTGGCTTCCAGACATTACCATGGATTCCTTCAACTACTCCAAGTATCTGAATCATTCCTTCAACATCCTGGAGATCTGTACATGGGCCTCAGACATCTAGGGTATCTAGTCCTCACAGGTTTCAACAGAACTGCAAGAAACCTGTGCTGCAATGTTGGAGCCAGTGCTTGGGTGATGCACATGATTTGCACTATGAGCTATGACATAATCTATGGTGTGGAAAGACCAGGTTCTGTGGTGGCTGAGGGCTGCTTTGAGATGCACCTGTCCTACAGACAACCCTCCAGGACTCCCACTTATGTAGACAGCAGTAAATACAGACTTCCTCAATGAAGCTGGAGTAGTTGGTATGTAGAGGCAACTGCAGGGCTGCCTAGTGCTTGCTTGGGTTTGTCCTGTCTTTGTAGGCCTCCTTACTGACTCACTCCCTTCCAAACCTCATCCAACACAGTTTATCCCTAGACCTTAGTTTTAGGTAGTTCTGCTGCCTAGACTTGGACCTGTCCCATACCTAGTCTCCATACGAACACAGTCATCACAAAACTAACTACATTCTAACTGCTAGTCCCACAAACTGAGAAAGTACTCTAAGTTGTGTTAAACACAGCAATTAGCAACTTACAAAATGCTAACTCTCTTGACTACAGCAGACCCTCCAGACCACTGTGAGAGAGCACTGCACTCTGTACTTACCAGTAGCTCATCCCTTTTAGTCAACATCTGTATGGAAAGAGGATTGTGAAAAGATTTGACATAAATATTTTTTGAGTCATTTGGTTAGCTGAGTGGAAGTAACTGGTTTATGTGAACTCAAAAGTTGATTAGGCAAGAACTGCAAGTCAACTGTACAGGCATGTGAAAAGCACTCTGTTCAAACAGGAGCAAAAATGCCCATATTTCCAGCAATCCAAGCATTAGTGAGCTTAGCAGAGTGAAGACTGACCATTCTAACAAACTTCTCTCTGGCCAGCTAAAACTTTTCCAATACCTAATTTAACCACTGTGTATATCTTCCAAAGTGATTGTGACAGTAAATTGTTCACTTTCCCCATAGAAGATGATGTGTCTACTGCAACTAAATCAGAATATAGATTCAAAAATGACAAGCTGACGATACCTCATATGACCTTTTCCTCCATTTGTTTAGTGAATAAATAACCATCCCTTTAACAACAACGCAGATGATCATAGGTTGTTGTCTTTTTCCAATTGCCTTTAAGCAATAAGCTTACTGGAAAAAAATGTTCTGAACTTTTTAATATAAGATATGAAAAAAAAAAAAAATTATTAGTCCAGGAATAGCTTAAGTCCCATGCCTGAAATATTTTACATTTTGCAAAAGAAAGAATTCTTGACTCAGTCTCAACAAAGGGTGAAGACCTTATACATAATTTCAGATACATATGGTCTGTCAAGATTAGAATGAAATCATTGAATGCCTCCTCTCTTCTGCCTTAAATTGATATAGTACTACCTGTGACACAAAATCAATGATGTCTTTAAAAAATGCAAAATGAAGAGTCCAAGAAAATAAGAGCGGGAGGAATTATGGATGCATCACACAAAACTCTCAGTACATGCAACTGAGTTTTAAAAGAGAAAGTGGCTTAGTGCAGAGGCCATCATCAGGTAGAGACCAGTGGATTACATTCCTCCAGTGGGGAAAACAGGAAAATACTGAACTGTGACAATTTAATTGGGAGCCTGGGAAGGAGAAGCACAGTAACCTCTCTACCCAGAAATACTGTTGTTGTTATTACATATAGTGCTGTCCCCTTAAATCTCATATGGAGCAATCCCAAAAGGTAACATAGTCTTATCTCCACACTATCCACCTACTGGAAGGTTTTTACAAATGAAAATTAATTATAAATGGCAGCTAGTCTTATCATTCAGGGGTAAAGAACACCTCGCCCAATCTGTTTGCATCAACACAAATAATTATTAATGACTATTTATAATATATACAAAATTATTTAAATTATAGCTATCCCCAGATAATCTTTTCTGCAGCAAGTGTAATGGAAAGGATATACTGCTTTGAAGATGAATTGCTAAAATCATATGTTCTGCACCTATTTATGATACTTCCAAGTTAAAGTTCACCCACTCCTTTGTTCAGCAGATGCACGTTTCTTTCTAATGGATGCAGGTAATTGCCATTGCTATGTTTGGGAACTACAGATAGAAATTGCTTCTCTGTTACTCTCCTCTTCCTTTTCTTTGTACACTTGGGTATTTTATTTACTTTATTTACCAAATGATATTATAAAAAAATCTTCTGCACTCAGATGAAGGTTGTTTATATATATATATATATTCGTTTGTTTGTTTGTTTAAATGGCCTGGATAGAATTCAGTCTGATCACTTCTCAGTAGGTGTGCCATAACAAAAAAATCTACCCTCATAAAGATATACTCTATCTCCAGCTGGGCCCTAGGACCTTCTGGGTTTTTATGTTGCTGGAGCATGATTAAGTCTTGTTAGTATTTATTTTTCACTTGTTATTACTTTCTCCTATTCCCTTTGGCTTACTTCATCTACCTAGCAAACGCTGAACCATCAAAGACATTTGCTTGCCTAACATTAACCAGGATGGTCTCATTATACAGCTTTAAGCTTTTCCAGGATCAGAACTTTTGACTGTATATTTGAATCAGAAATCCTTTTGTAGGTACGGTAGCCAGCATAATGGTGCTACGGTCTTTGGTAATACAGTGAGGTAAATAAATAACAGTGGTGTGAGTCACAGGAGAAGAGAGAGCTTCTAATTGAAAAAAATAAAAAAAAAAGAAAAAATAAACAAAGAAAGAATGCACAGAGGACTGCATTTGTCGCTGATGATTTGAATGAATTAGCAGCTTCCCTCCCTTTATAGTGGGAAATGGCATGTAACAGATAAGCAGCTGTACAAAAATAACAAACTTCACTTACTATATGCACCACTGGAGCTTATGCAGATGTGCATTTTTAGAAAATTATGTCCTAAGCACTCTTATTTTTGCCGGTGTTTGTATAATGAGTATTGTGTTCTAATTTATTTTTAATGTGCACCTTACCCCTTACTGCCAGCCATTCTTTGAATGAAATGTTGCTTCTCCATGAGTATTTCTGCATAAATATTTTATAACTGAACTAAATAAAAAATCACCTTATAACTGCTTGAGTATAAATTGCTGAAAAAAGTGTAAGCAATTCCATTTTGTTTTCACATTTATTTCTGGTATTTTACAAGGAAATCTCATTGAGGCAAACTCACAATTTTATTCCAGTTCACTCTAAATGGCAAGACTGCAAGTTCATTTTCAACATGAATAGGAATGAAAGAAAAATGTGTTAGTGATACAGGGTACCTTTGCTATAATGGAAATTACAGAGTAATGGCTGCAGATCTATTGGAAGCTGGTATAAAAAACACAACTCTGTACACCATACAAACTCTGTAGTTCCCACGTCACTTTGCAATCAGGATATACTGTGAAAACAAGTAAACATAGAGTGTTATCGTTTACAATGTGAGAGAAATTAACAGCATATAAGAATTGAAATGAATCCATGGTAGTTAATTACCTTCTTCTGAACAGCATTAGAAATGACCTGAGTGAAATTGTCACCTTTTGTGATCACACTGAATACCTCATCAACACGCTGTGATAAAGAGTCAGCTTTGTGTCAATAGTGTGTATCTGTAATCAGTTCAAAATAAACTTTTAAAATGTGGGTCACTTACCATCTGCAATCTTGATGTATCAACACAGAGGAAGAATAATAGAAAGTGACGAAGTGCAATGACAGATGTGTAGGTGTTTAGGGGATATGCCTGTGAGGACTGAGTTCCTCATTTATTTATCTTCATATTTGAGAAAGTTCAAATAAAATGATTCCAGAAAATTAATAAGAGAATAGGGACTCAAAAAAGTTTCATTACAAGATGTAAACAAGCTCTTGGAAGCACAAGCCTGCAAACTGTAATCAGTATGAAAGCACAAAAGAAAAAAGACAATTGCTTCAAACCACAGCTAACCTCAGTCAGGACAGTTTGTTGCTGCTGCTGAATGGGATCCTTTTTCCATGTTTGTCATCTGAACCAAAACAACGAATATATTTAATGTTTCCCACAATGAGTGAATGCCTCAAGGGTCTATGTAGTATTCCTTTGCATAGAAAAGATTTACCAGAAGTTAAATGGAACGAATATATTTGCTTTGCTGTAAACTGCACAGAATGAGAGCGCCATCCTCTTCCAAAGCCGGGAGAGGAATTAGGTTGGGCCTCAGCCACCAAGGGCAAGGGCAACTGTATTTCATGATAAAAAGCTATAACAACCCCAGGGTATTTGGGCAAATCAAAGCCAAAGCAAATATCTATTTAATGTAAGAAATCTACTTATGAGGAAAAGTCAGTAAAGATCATCCCAAGTTCCCTGTCTTGAAGAAGACAGATATTGCTAATCAGACTAGAAAGCCCAACTGGCATGATCAAGGCTTACAGTATAGTTTGGAGTGCTACTGAAGATTATGCAGACACACAAACACTGAAATGAAACAGCTTGGCTTAGCTGGCTGCCTCATTAACAAGCACATTGCTCCATCTCAAGTAATAACAGCAACCTCTTCCGGGCCTTTGTTGAAGTGGGTCCAGCTCCAGCTTGTCTTTCCTGAAATGCTGACACATCTGTCCAGGAAAATGGAAAATAATATCCCATCTTTAGAAAGTGCCTGACCATGTAGGCTGGTAACAAGTTACACTGCAGCCCTTCTAGCTAACAAATAGCATAGATTTACCCAGAGAGAAGAGGAGTTTTCCTCCTTAGAGAGAGAAAAATCCCCAACAGAAAAAGTCACATCCTCCTTCCCCAAACTGAACAGATAAGAGTCAATCCCCTTTTGTTGTTGTAGGAAAACATACTCACTGTGCATCAGCCCAAACGCATTTCATCCTGAGGCGGTACTGCCTATCTGCTATTACCAGCTTGGGCTTCTGGGCAGGGTTGCCTCGCTGGACTTAAACTGGTCTTGACTGTACTTAAGCTGCAACTGTTTTCTCTGCCTACTCTTTCTGATAGCTTCCTTCCTTGCTAGCTGTCCTCATCCCAACTGCAGTTGCTATTTCCTCTTGCTAGGCCCTTTCCACTAGTGATTTCTGCTAACCATCTCTTTCCTCTGTCCGTTCATGTTACCCATGTGCTGCTCATGCCACTGTGTGATGGTAACAGCTTCTCAGGGCAAGAACAGTAATACACAGATGCCTTTGCCATGTGAACTTTCCTTCTACACAGTAGTCCCAAAGGAAATGTAAATGAAACCTGCCTAGGTTAGCCCCTATGTTAATTCTCTTCAGACCCCTTCAGACCCCTTTATCCTGACTGGAAAAAGGGAAATATTACTCCCATTTTTAAGAAAGGGAGAAAGGAAGACCCAGGAACTACAGGCCAGTTAGACTCACCTCTGTGCCTGGGAAGATCATGGAGCAGATCCTCCTGGAAGACATGCTAAGGCACGTACGAGATAAAGAGGTGATCCGGGACAGCCAGCACAGCTTCACCAAAGGCAGATCTTGCCTAACCAATCTGGTGGCCTTCTATGATGGAGTGACGGCATCGGTGGACAAAGGAAGGGCGACGGACGTCATCTACCTCGACTTGAGCAAAGCCTTTGATATGGTCCCTCACCACGTTCTTCTCTCTAAATTGGAGAGGTATGGATTTGAAGGATGGACTGTTGGGTGGATTAAGAATTGGTTGGCTGGTTGCAGCCAAAGGGTTGTCGTCAATGGTTCTATGTCTGGGTGGAGGCTGGTCACAAGCGGTGTCCCTCAGGGGTCAGTCTTGGGACCGGTGCTCTTCAACATCTTTATCAACGACATAGACGACGGAATCGAGTGCACCCTCAGCAAGTTTGCGGACGACACCAAGCTGAGCGGTGCAGTTGATACCATAGAGGGAAGGGATGCCATCCAGAGGGACCTGGACAGGCTGGAGAAGTGGGCCCAAGAGAACCTAATGAGGTTCAACAAGGCCAAGTGCAAGGTGATGCACTTGGGCTGGGGCAATCCCAGGTACTTATACAGACTGGGAGAAGAAGAACTCGAGAGCAGCCCTGCGGAGAAGGACTTGGGGGTCCTGCTGGACGAGAAGCTGGACATGAGCCGGCAGTGCGCGCTTGCGGCCCGGAAGGCCAACTATGTCCTGGGCTGCATTAAAAAAGGGGTGGCCAGCAGGGAGAGGGAGGTGATTGTCCCCCTCTACTCTGCTCTGGTGAGACCCCACCTGGAATACTGCGTGCAGGCCTGGGGCCCCCAGCACAAGAAGGATGTGGAGCTCTTGGAACGGGTCCAGAGGAGGGCCACTAAGATGATCAGAGGGCTGGAGCACCTCTCCTGTGAGGAAAGGTTGAGGGAACCGGGCTTGTTTAGTTTGGAGAAGAGAAGGCTCCGGGGAGACCTCACTGTTTACTTCCAGTACTTGAAGGGAGCGTATAAACAGGAAGGGAACGCCTGTTTACCCATGTTGATAGTGATAGGACAAGGGGGAATGGTTTTAAACTAAGACAGGGGAGATTTAGGTTGGATATTAGGAGGCAGTTTTTCACTCAGAGGGTGGTGAGGCACTGGAACAGGTTGCCCAGAGAGGTTGTGGATGCCCCATCCCTAGAGGCATTCAAGGCCAGGCTGAATGGGGCACTGGGCAGCCTGCTCTAGTAGTTGGCAACCCTGCCCAGAGCAGGGGGGTTGAAACTAGATGAACTTTAAGGTCCTTGTCAACCCAGGCCATTCTATGATTTTATGATTCTATGATCCCTAACCAAAAGTCCTTTGTCATCCAGACTGCCTCCTTGTGAGACTTCTCTAGGGCTATTTTTAATACTGATTTAAAAACAAATGTATACAACTTCAACATTTCATTTTAAAGTGTGCCCTCATATATAGCAGCATTGCCACAGCAAAACAGAGGATAACCTGAAGTGCAGGACCTACAATGTGTGGCTGGTTGTGATAAATAATGGGACCCTCATAGAGCAGCTTTCCCAGGAAAAAAAAAAAAAAAAAAAAAAATTGCTTGAAACAGCAACCTTTTTCCATACCTATGTGTTTCCGAAATTACCCTGGGCTGATGAAAGAATACTGCTCTAGATAACAGCTCCCTGGTGTCACTTTCAGGTTAGATATTTTGTGGTGCCACATAGAGATTACAGCCATAANAAAAAAAAAAAAATCAAAAAAATTGCTTGAAACAGCAACCTTTTTCCATACCTATGTGTTTCCGAAATTACCCTGGGCTGATGAAAGAATACTGCTCTAGATAACAGCTCCCTGGTGTCACTTTCAGGTTAGATATTTTGTGGTGCCACATAGAGATTACAGCCATAAAAGTAGTTTCCAAACAACTTTCCAGGTGCATATCAGACTTGAATGTGCTGGCAGCCCAGATCCTGCAGCCCTGGCCCAACCTGGGCGGAATCCTGTAGACACTTGGTCTCAGTGCCCTTTCACTGAAGCAGTCCTTGGAGGTAGCAGCAGCCACTGGCCTTTTGCTCATGCCTATGCTTTGCTCTGGGTGCACAGGTACTGGTTGCACATGTGTTGCTGAGCCTTCATGGGGCAGTACTTGCAATACATATGCTTTTTTCTTAATAAAGGGAACCAACTCTGTCAAAACAGAGCACAAGAGAGAAGCATTGCATCTGTCTCCAGTCCTTCACAAATACTTCGGAAATATTTTGGAGAAAGGATATGCATCAGTTAGTCCTTTTCACTGATGATCTCTGGGACAATGTGGCTATCCAGAACCTTAGCATTCACTATAATTACTTCCTGGTGTAGCTGCAAAGAGTTAGGGTCAGACACTAAGAGGAATACCTCTGCGACACGTGAAGTTATCTATGCTGCAGAGCGCCTGGAAACCCCACGACCCACTAAGCAGGATTCTCACAGATCTAGATGTCAACAGCTTTGAAAGATAAGGCTCATTTGCTGCCCCTGCAGGCTCCCAGAGTTTCTCATTGGTGACAAGGAGATTGTGAAATGAGGCTTGCATTTCTGTGGAAAAGATATCCATAGGCTTCTGTACAGATGAAAGCAGAAATTAACTCAACACCTGTGATGCCGTTTAGAACTGGAGATGCTGGAATATCATGTGATGGTGTTGGCACTTAAAGTAAATGGAGGTATTCATACCCATAGTTTGAAGGCACCTTCCCTGTGTATAGGAGTTTCTGTTCTGAATTATCCAGTAGAGATGCCAATGTCCCTCCAGTCACTGTGGAGACTCCTCTGGGTGTTAGTCTAGCTGCACCATTACAGTGGAGATCTCTCAGCTTTAGGTCTAGGTCTACATTCCTGACCAGCCAAGCCACCTACATATTGGTGTGTGCACTCTGGATCCATTTTGGCATACCAGTTGGCCCTCTGGATGATGAAAGCTGAATGCAGAGGAACAGGATGTGGGTGTTTGAGTCCAACTCCAGTTACAGTATGGATGCACCTATGTTATGCCAGTGTCCAGCTGGCTGGCTGGCCAAAGGTATTTGAGCAGGTCTTTAAACCTTCCATAGCCTTCATACCTTGCCTCAGAACCAAACCGTTCAACTTTGTGTTACCATTGCTATCTCACAACAACAAGCCATACCTGACAGGCTGTAAAGAAACCCTTTCATTTCATAAATCACTCACAATATTATATGTTTAGGGAAGAGTTAATAGAATATGGGAAAAATCAAGTAAATATTTGCAAAGAACATGTCAAGAATCATAATTTTACTGCTAACTAAATTTCTTGCCAATCAAATGAAATTATTTTGTGAGAGATGACTGGGTTCGCAGTTCTTCTTCACACAGAAACAGGGAAGAAATAATAAAAAAAAAAATGTAAGAAGTTAAAAGCAGTACCTAGGTACATGCCCAACACACCTAGTCTGCTGTTACTACAAGGATGAAACAAGGTATTTGGCCTGGAAGTCACAACCAGTCCTCCCATTGCTGGCAATCAGCTCAGATGTGGCTCTTGCTAAGGCACGCTGGAAAGTCAACAGTCCAGTTTTATTGTCCACAGGGACAGAACTAGATTGCCCAGGGACAATGCTCCAAATCACCTTCAGCTATCATCTTCATCAAGACACCTGAAGAAGCTGTTGATGTTGATATTTGGATTGCCAGAAGGTTGAGAACAAATGAAGTTGATAGAAGATTGGGAAACTGGGATTAAGGCTTTATGAGTTTCATTTAGGGAACATGCTGTTTGACACTCTGCCCTATCCGGATATTTGTTCAGGCAGATGTACCACAGCTGTATGGAGAAAAACCCTCTGGAACTGTCTTGCATTACTACTTTGCATGGTCTTTCTCAGGAGAAACCTGGGGCTAATCAGATATGAGCATTATATGTCAGGAGACAGCAGTAGTCAAGAGCAGCAGATAAATTTCAACTTAGTGCCAAAACAGCTCACATCATGGGCTACTGCTGGCCACATATAGCAAAACTGCCCACTCTGCTGTGTAGCGCACATATCTGAAAAACTCCACAGACTGCTCTTCTGTATGGCCAGCTCCTTTCCCAGCCCCTCCAGTAACATGTTGCCTCTCACACAGCAGAAAAGACCAGCTTCTCCTCACTTTATGGAACTCACAAAAAGTTTCTTCTCTTCTCTGTTAGTCTAATATGTGAGTTGGTCACCTGGGTATATTTCAGAGCAATGCCATTCCTCTCAGACTCTTAAACAACCAGAAATAGCTGATGTGCCATCTGTTTCCAAACAATTCTTCTGGAACTTATTTTGCAAAATAAGGTTTCCATTCCTTTTTTTACTTTAGCCTAATTAAGCCGTGCTTTGAAACAAACCTAATAAAGGTAATAAGTTTGATAAACATTTTGGGGTCACTGAATTTGTTTCTTCTCTCCTTTTTTTTCCCTCATTTTTTCAAGGATCCTTACCACTTCAATTTCTCCTGGTCAATTGCTGTGCCCAACTCTATAGAAATAAAGGAAGGACTCTTGCATTCAGGTTTTTCAATAGAAAGGAGGTGCAAACGTCACAAAGAGAATCACTAAAAGGCATGAGGGAAGCTACGGAGAATATTTAGCAGGCAGAGATCTCTCAGTCAGAGGACCAGTAGAAGCCTTTTAGTTAGTGTTTCCACTCCCAAGACTTGGGAGGTCAGTTCTCCAGCTTGCAATTAACTCACATCTTGTGAATTTAAAGTTGCAAGAAAAAAGAGGAAGGCAGTGAACTGGGGCACTGTGTGCCCTTCATGCTGGTGTTTTACAAGTGTGGAAGGTCATCTTAAACATGATCTGTCTAGTGGCTGCCTATATTCCTTGTCAAACACCTCTGCTCATCTGAGGGTGAACCATAGTCATAATCTCACTCCCCTGAAACTACTGCCCAAATGCAGGTAGCATTGCCTTCAAGGAAAGTATCACTCAGGTAGAGCTACCACGTCTGCCCAAGGGTCAAGGGTAGAGTAAGGGGTGAGAAATCTTTTGGGCCACAAGCTTTACTTCCATTTACCAGGCCTGATAATGGATTTGTTTCAGCTTCCTTGCTGCAGCAGTCTGGGTGCCCTGGGTGCAACAAGTCATTTGTGGAGGCTGCAGCTGTGACTGACATAGCCAGTACATGAAGCTCCTGGACACAGAAGCACATGGAATGTGTCTGAGCAAGGTGACCCAGGAGGAGTCAGGCTGGTAATGGATGGGGCAGCTCACAGTGGAGGGAAGCAAAGGCCACCAGAATAGCTACTCTGCCTAGGTCTGTCTCTCCTGAAGTGTGTGCTGCCTGATTGACAAACTTCATTTCACGTTCAGGTTGGTACCAAAAAGGGTAGTGGCTTGCCTTAAGGTCATATACAGTACCAATGCTAAAAGGTATTTGAAAAGGTATTTAAATACAGGATATTCAATCACCAAGTGAAAGGTATTTGGGTAATGCAGATCTGAAGTGAATCTTGACATTTTTTCTACTTTTTATTTATTTATTTTTAAAATTTCATCAAATTGATAAGTGTACTTAAAGAGTGCTGGGAAATTGCCACAGAAAAGTGGCACAGGTAGTTCTGCTGTTAAGGCAGATCTAAATGAAGTACAATGTGATTTATTTAAAGGCAAAAAAGTGTGAGGTCCTCACCAGAAACATGCCTTTTTATCCTCTGCGTCTACCCCTCCTCTTCAGTTGTAGTCATGTCATTGAGCACAGCAAGAAGAATAAAAGCCACTCCACTACTAAGATCTCAAGGAGCTTCAATGCATGAGGCACACAAACTCTATTCCTTGGCATTGCCTCACTTTCTCATCTCCAGCTAACTGAGGCTTTTCACTCTATGCGCATTATCATATATTTGTCTATCAAACAATTTTCTCTAAACCAGATTTTTCTCCCATATTTTGAAGCAGAGAGAAGTGAGGGTCACCTATCACCCAAAACAACACTTTAAACCTCTCCTAGTACTGCTAGCACCGCAGCCTGCTCTTGTGCAGAGAAGATTTGCTTGGTCATAGGCTTGTCATAGTGGTCCAAATTGTTGTTGCAGTTATCTCTCTTAAGGTAAACAACTCTTCTAGTGCCCGGACTGACCTTGCATTTAGCTAAGGATGAAAGAGCAAACCTCATCCCTTCTTCATACTCCTCCTCAAGAGCATTCCTTGCTTCATTACCAGCCACTTTGCAAGGTTCCTTCAGGCAGCAGGAGCTCCCATCAGGGAGCCCAGAGCTCACTGCCCAGTTCCACAGGCACAATTTTCCTGGCACTGCTTCTTCATAAATTCTCCAGCTAGGAATGCACTTACAGTGGGAGAAGTAGCACATTCTTCAGAATTAAGCTACTTTTCTTTTGCTGGTTAAATCTCTCTAACTGGAATGATTTCTTAACCTTATAGTGTGATTTATGTGGTGGTGCAGTTTTACCATTTTATCTACAGATTAACTCAGGAAACCTGAGTCATGTATATATACCCGTGATATATATATATAACATTAGTACAAATTAAACCCACATAAATCAGATAAAAGCTACTGAAAAGTTTCCAAATTAGTGTTTACATATGTTTAGCTTTTTAAACAATTGCAAAAATAAACCATTTAAACCAGTAGCATCCTAGAGTATGCTAGTAGTCATCTTTTCTCTTGATTGAGAGTTATTGTCAATACATATTTCAAGCAACATTTCACAAAATACTGTAGAGCCTGGAAGAAACTAGAGAAAACCAGTCTTGATTCCCTTAAACAGCTCAAAAAACAGATAGCAGTTTTTATAAGGTACAATATATAATAATTACATTCATGATAAATTAGCTGTTTAAATTTCCTTACAAAGCAAAGGGAAACTACTTAATGTACCATAAAGTTAGATATGACCCTGCACATAGCCAAGCTTTCAAACCAGTATATTTTCCAAAAAATACCATAAGTAAATTGTCCCAGTCCTAGTGGGGATTATTTGTGGCATATGTCTGGAATAAATAACTACAACAATAGCAACTGCATTTCTAGTTCTTTTACAGGAACGGTTCTTGACTTTTTGCTGAGACATAACTCACCACTATGGCATAGAGAGCTGGCTTCATATGGTACTACAGTCTCACACTGTGACCAGATAAACCCAGCTGTTCTGAATGCTGATGCACCATTCAGAAGATTAATTCATAGGATTGTTTACCATCACAGAAGTAGGTATATGTGCCAGTGATCTTATCAGGAAAGCAACTTTCAGACTAAAATTATTTACTTTCCAACCACTAATATAAAACTAAGAATTTAAGGAATGAATCTTATTTGCAGTAAAGCTACTTTTCATTGCAGTGACAGTTCAAAAGCTTTCAAGTGAGTATAAATTACACTTCCTACACTTTAAAAGCTCTTTATCTTGTCAAAATGGTATAAAGAAACTTCTTTGTAAATATGTCTCCAGTAAGGTAACCAAGCACCCCTTTCCTTTTTCCTAACTGGGTCACCTGATTTTTTTTCCTAATCAGGTGATAAATAAATTAGGATGTCCTAATGGCCCCTATTTTTCCTCTAAAATTAATATTGTAGAGTGTTTTCCACAGTGTGCATGTGAGTGCCTCCAGTTAGTGTGGCAAACCTTACAAAATTATATTTCAAGGAGAAACTGTAGCACATATTTAATTGGTGTTAAAGTCATATTTTTACAACATCCCAGATAAAAATAACAAAGCTTATTATGTAATGCTGTAGATAGACAGATAGACAGATAATAGATAATCTGAGACTGAGTAGTGTTTAAAAAAGCTCCAAAAGACCAACAATATATTTTTTTGTTTTGGCCACCCCTCTATCTCCTGTGAGAGGGAGGAGAAGGAGGAGAAGGCCATGTGCTAGCACATTAAATAGAGTAATAACCCTCTCCACACAAAGCTTGCTGCTGGAGCCAGAGCAGCTCATCCTCCTTTCCCTCTTGTTAAGAGGGAGCTAAAATTTTGATTACTCCGTAATCAACCAAATGAAACTGTTCCTATGAAAATTTAAGAAGAAAATGGTTGCAATGAAATCCTACAGTTGTGGAGATTGTCTCACCTGAGAACATCTGGCACAATAAGACAAATAAGGGAGAGCTTCTTTAAAGATCACTTCTGTGGGTTTTCTCATGCAACAAGGATGAGTGGCCATCAGGAAAGACCTGATTTCTAAGTACTGCCTAAGTGAAACTGTCAAGCTGAGTCCCCAGTTTGGCACTGCCATTTTTTTTAAGGCAAGAAAACTAAGAAAATTCCAATGCACATTTTGCTGGCTGAACTTTATAAAAGGATTATTTAGCCTAAAAATGATTAGAGCTTATCTCTACAAAGATCCAGCCTCTACAAACACTTACTTGCATATTTAAAATTATGTTCTGAAGTCAATTGGGCTGCTTGTATGCCTTCTGCTCAATGTGTATATAAGCATTTGCAGCATACAAGCATCCATCAACAGAATGACTTCTCATGAATCTCCTTACGTTATTGTTTGGGAAAGGCATTATGCTGCTCATTCCAAGAAACTCTTTCTCCTAATTATGGTTCCAGGCATACTGTCCTTACTAGAATAGCAGGAAGTAGAAGCACCAGCAAGATGTGAGTTCTGGGAGGTCATTTAACTAACAAGAAGGCTAAACAATACTGTATAGTTTCAGTAACTTATTATTCAGTTGTCTTTCAGGGTTATAAAAAAAACCCTTAACCACACTTTAACCTTTCACATCCCAATACATGCAAACTTCATAATTCTCATAAGGTTTGAAGGCTTACTAACCATTCAGATTTCCAGTTCCCTGAAGTTTAATGGTAGCAGCCAAGATAGTCATGTTCCTCTTCCATTGCTTCCAATATTATGGGAATGAGACAGCAAGTGGGAGAGGAATGTTTTTGTTCAGTTTAATCACGTGAGAACCGTGAGGCAGACTGTGAAGATCACTTCCGGGCTGTTGCTCCATTACACCTGAATCCCATCTTGAGGTACAGGTATCCCTGGGGAGGAGGAGAAAGTGAGATACCTGAGACACCTTGTCACCAGAATGACAAGAGCACTGCAGAGTGGTGGGTCTCTTTTGTCTGGTAACCAGACTGACTAGCATTAAAGCTCTGCCCCCGCAGAAGACTATTAGGCTGTGCGAGTTCACAAGTGCAAAAAGCAAAGCGGGTAAAAATACTGTCAGAGGTATTCTAACAAAAAAGTAGTTGATGTAGCTGTGGCCCCTCTGCAACAGCATGCTCTCTTCACACCCTTCCAGGCTGAAATCAGCATCTGCAGATGTAAAGGGAGAGAGGAAGAAAAGTTGTGAGTGAATTTCACATCTCCTCCTCCTACAGGATTGGAAGAAATTTCTTTTTTTCTGTTCCTCTTGGAGGGTTAGCCAGCTGTCTGAGCTGGCCACAGGCAAAGCAAAATCTCAGAAAATGGCCTAATATTCATACTTTTATTGCTACAAAAACCTGGCGTATAAAATTCACAATGACTGGAGGATGTGAACAATGTAAGAAATTATTGTGCAGCTCAATCTGACTTTTAGAAAATTTGAGCAATTTGAAGTTTAGATTTCCACAAACTTGCAGAAACTAAAGGAAATACATACCCTTTGTGATTTTGAATAGTATTCTATTCCTTAAAAAAACTTACATTTTGACTGAATGACTAATAGCTATGCAAATGAAGAAGAATTTCTAAATTACCCTAAAATACTTGCAACTTTTGCAAGATGTTTTTATAAATTTTAAAGTTTAACATTAATTTTAGCATTATTTAAAGTTTAGCAATTTTGCTTTGGTTTTGCCTGCAGTTGCAATTGTCATAGACTCTCATCACCATTTTGGATTAAATTAAAATGTTGACTGCAGCACAGAATTTGTTCTTTTCTAGTAGAAAATGAAAGTGTTTGCAATATTCTGAGAAATTCTTCACTGCTTTTGAAAACAGTACATGAGCTTACATAAAACAAGAATGGGAGTACAGTTAATGAAGCGCCTTCTAAACACAGATCATTAGCTAGCCATTATGGTTGTCTGAGAGCAATGCATTGCTTCACTAGGAAACAAATAGAATTTAACTGGATCAATTGTACGGAATGCATCTTTTGAAACAATGTAACTTGAGTGTCTGAAGTAAAATATCCGGTATAATATCCCGCATACCCTGCATTCCTGTATCACATGGCTACTCTTGAAATGCTAATTTCTATTTAAACACTTGTTTTTACCTCAAAGTAGAATGTAGCAGGTAAATTTTTAGCATGCTGAAAAAAAAGTGTAGTTTGGCTATACTTACAAGCGCTTTTGCAGGAAATCCAAGTGCTGAAATTGCAGAATGGAAAATGGCTCCATTAGCTTACATTATTAGAAAATGCTCTGATAGAACACAGAAAATTACAAAGAAAGTGTCAATAAATGTTACTAAATGTTAAGAAATCAGCAAAAGCACACCATAAGTATTAGACTTGAAGTAGTAAGTTGCAGAAGTATTTTTTAATTTTAACCTTCAAAGAACTTTTTTAGTTGTGAAATTACTCAGCAATTTAAAAACTTCTTCTATGAATTGGTCAAATGAATCATGCTGAAGTTTTTGATACTCCAAGAAGAAAATGAGAATCTAGGAAGACTGAGAAACCTTTTGATATATCCAAGAAGGAAAGGAGATAAGTTACAGGACAGATACTGTCTTTTAAACAATGAAAAAAAGGCTGTTTAGTTTTCCTTACAAAAAGGATCAGCTTTCACTCATGGGTTTTGAAAGAAAAGTTTGAATTGTTCCTTTTGGAATCCTAATATGCTACATTGTTCCAAGAAAAAANTATCTAGAAGATATATAAATAAACAATATGGAGGCAGAAGTGCTCCCACACTTTGACTCGATATGGAGGCAGAAGTGCTCCCACACTTTGACTACTCACATTTTTCAGAATTTTATTATCCCAAAATAATTTAAGGAAAAATTACCAAGATAACTCAGTATGATCATCCAAAAGTTTCTATTCCTTAATTTTCAAAGCTTCTTCTTCTTTTTTTTTTTTTTTAACAGTTTCACTATCCCAAGCCAATAATTTAAGTAACTTTTCAGATGCTAAAAAACCCAGAGTTTTTACTAAAGTCTACTATTTCATTGTTGGCCCTGCAGCTACACAAAATAAATAGCTCTTCAATTGGAATACATGTTGAATTCCTCTTTCTCAGGTTCCCATGAAAAATGATTATATTCACTCTAAAAGGTAATTTGCTTAGCTTCACTCTAACATTTAAAACAAAATATGAAATTTTTCTGTGGAAAAGTCCTATTGATTTTACATCAGAGCAAAATTTTTGATGAATAAGGAAACATTTTTTTCTTGTTGTTAGTCTATTCTTCTGTCATCTTAACCCTTAAAATCTGCACTATTTTGATATTGTACACAATATTTCAGAAGATGTTAACATAGTACTATTATTGTCACCATTTTTGGTGCCTCATGAGTTTATTTTTGAACCAGTGAGCATAAAATAATATCTTTCATCTGTTCTGTATACCCAGAGAAAGTGTAATAAGGGAATGATTAAGGCCATTTTTGTAAAGCCTAGCTTCCTTTCTAAGAATGCAGTACATAATTTAGAAAATCTTGCATGAACACTGTATTCTTAACTTACAGAAAACAGTTTGTTTTTCTTATTGCTTTCTGCACTGTTAGATTATTTTCCCTATTATTTATACTATTTTAATGCATGGTGTGAAAATAACACAAAACTCATAATTTAACATGGAGTTATTTACCCCTAAACAATGATGAGAAAGAGTGTGAAGAGGTGTAAAACTATGACACTGTTTTCCACCTGGACAGCATTTTCCTGGAGTCATCCTCTTCTTTTATTAAAAATGAATCCTGTTCCTATTCTGCCAGTTTTATACGAAAGAGCATTTCTTTACATTTTTTGCAATTTTCCTGATTAACTGTGCAAGTTTAGCCTTTTATTTTTTCCCTTAGCAAATGTCAGGAGCTTCTCTTGAGCTTTCTCAAGGTTTTTCAAGGAAAAGCTCTCCGTCCCCATGACATGAAATATAACATTATGTTTCTACACCTCCAGCCTTGACAGGGCTATTACAAAAATTCTTTATCATTCTTAAGTCCACATATTAAACCACAAATGTGAATATGACTGAGAAATGAAGGTACTGTGAAACCTATCCACAGTAAATGCTTATATGTATTCATTTACTTCTAACTAGGAAAGTGGAAGAAGTCTGATAGAGTGTGTGGTATGTGAAAGCTGGTAGATATTTTCCAATCATCTGAGTATCTGCCAGAAGACAGAAAAAAAAAGAAAGAGGAAAGTGCTAGTGGAAAGGAGAATGAGGAATTATAACAAGAATTTTATTTTATTTTTTTAAGTCCAGATGATGTTCAGCAGAACTGAATGCATTTTTTTTTTTTTTTTTTCTGGGAAGTAACGGGTATTAATAACAACGATAGAGCAATAAGAAAAAAACACAGGTCACATAATTTCAATTTCAATGCATCAGCTTCTGCTGTGAAAGTATTTGATGTTGCTTTATCAACGTATTTAAATTTGAGAACTGCTCAGGTGTCTTATACCTCTTTAGTTGACAAGGTTAGAATTGGCTGGTTTTCTTTTATCATACTAGCTATTTCTACATTAATATAATATAAGAAGAAGCAGAAGTCCATGACCAGTTTTTTTTTTTTTTTTTTTTCTGTGCCAAACAGTACCTTGAGTATCGTGAAGGACCTAGTTATGCTGAAGAGGGAATGATGCCATGGGAGGAAAAGCAGGACATTTTCATTATGAGTGAGTGTGTGGGTGGAAATTCCTAGTACTTTCTACTGTTCCTAATAGGAAAAGGAATATCAAAGCAAGATTATTTGTATACTATAGCATGACTGACTTAAATAATGACAATTCTGTGTTTATGCTACCAATATTATCATATTTTTGTAAGTGTTCAAAGCTATGAGTAAATATTTGAGTGCTCAAAAATATGAATGATGTTGAGGACTGAAGGACCTTTACATGCCTCTCACCTCAGCTCTGTCCTTGGATATGCTTTAAACAAGGTTTAGTAAGAGCTTCAGAACTGAATCCCTATGGTTTATTCCTTTTTGTCAGGAAACAAGTGATGGGCTTTTCACAGTGAAGCCAAAGCAAATAACAAAGGCTTCTCTTACATTTGTAAACACATTTGATATTCATTAATCTTCTGAATAGAGAAGGAAGCAAGGAAAAAAAAAACACTATGAAGCTGGCCAATGCCTCCTGCAGAACAAGTATAAAATAGGTATAGCTTTCCAGAAACTCTTTATATTAGACAATACGTTCATATATTTTTAAGTTTACCATTACATAATTGTATATGCTGCTGTATATTGCAATCATACATATATTGTCATATTCTTGACTATCAGAATTGTCATACATTGATTCTGCAGCTTCTCTTAATAAAAGATGGGCAGGCAGTTTTTAGGGAACTATAAAAGCAAGTAGGCTCAAGTTGGGCAGGATGTTTCTTCTGTCAACAGCAAAACTGATGCACAGACATAAGAAGTGGAGTTTCCCTCACCCCTCAGTCCAGGCTACAAAGAGAAGTCTGCTTATCTCTTGATGTTCATAGACATTCCAGTAGAAAAAGGAATAAAACTGCTGAAGAGGCCGCGTTTGAAATCCAATCACTCAATGTGTTAACATAGAGTATATGTTAATGACACTAGAAATAGAGGGGAGTTTTGCTTTAAGCATGCATTAACATTTTACATATTATGCAACTATGTAAATAAGAGTGTACATGCCATGCTGGTATACTGCAGGTGGGTATTTTTATTAAGACCTACCTACAAGCTATTGCATCAGTTAAGATGAACCAAGGTATTGTAAGTGACTTTTGGAAAGCCTTTTCACGGAAGACAGAGTACTTGGGTTTGGAAAATTTACTATGGATTGTTTTCTACAGGCAGTTAATTATTTGTCCCTTTTTAGGCCACATGAACAAGGTAACATGTTCTTCTTAGTCAAGCCATTTTAAAACTATTGCAAAATGTGGACAAGCTTTTCCATAATCCAAGAGTAAGCAAGTTTCCACGTGATCAGTCAGAGAGAGATGCTAATATTGCTAAGCTTTGGAAGGAGCTATATGAGTAACAAGGAAAACTAGCTATAGGCAGATCAGAGAGACATCTGCAAAAGTCCTGAGAGAACCAGAGAGAGTGAAACTGCAGAAGTTGCTCCAGCAGTTTGAAGCTCCACAGTGAAGTGCCTATTGCTGATGGAGTTGGCATGGATCCCCACAATGGTTCAAAAAAAAGGTGGGATGGATATGTTGGAGAGGAGACTGACAGGAGGAATCACCACTGTCAGGTTCAGCCTGTAGTTAGACTGGATTACCACAAAGTGAAACTACAGTGCTATATGACTGTCATTATGGCATTATATCTCAAACCTTTGAATACGTGAAGTATTAATTTTCTTAGAGCTCCCATGAGGTGGGGAGGGGTTATTTCTGTTTCATCAGAGAACTGTGGCACAGAGCACTATGTTTTCCTGACTTAGCAATGCTCATAAAGGCCCAATAAAACACACCGCAGCCAAGAAGAAGGTTGGTGGTAAAACGGTATCTGCAAGCACTTCTATTGAAAATGCTGCTTTACTGACACGTCATAACAGCTCCCCAAACAAAATAATACCTAGCAGCTGAATTTGCTGTATTTTTGGCATCACTCTGCTTAGATTAGTTTTTCTGCTGATATTAAAAAAAATAGTTGAAGAAATATTCAAATCCTAACCAATGTGAAGGTGTGGTTTCACGGTCACCTGGTGCTGATTTAGGGTCTACCTGCCCCATGAATCACGCTCCCAGCTCTTCCCATATGCTCTGTGTACTTATTCCCATCACCTCTTTTGTGTCGCACTGAATAATCCCAGACCTTAAGCGAACCATTTCATTTCACAGGTCTGGCTTGGAATCAGTCATTTTGCTCCTCTTCAGGGTTAGCTTTCACCTGGACCACTTTTTGGCAGTAGGAAGGCAGCAATGGGGGTGAGTAGCCAGGTATGGCGGGAGGGTGGTTTGCCTTTTTCAGAAGTAGTGCAATCTTAGGTAATCTTAAAACCATCATATAACAGCACTATTATTTTACCAGCACAAAATGTTTGGATTAGGCAGCCCTCATCCTTCTGAATATAGCAATTGACAAGTCTAATCAATACACTTTGACTTCTCCTCTGGAGAAATAAAATACCTTGTGCAAGGTCCCACAGGATGCCTGTGGAAGAGTTGCAAGTGGAACAGAAATCTTTTGAGTTTTAATGCTTGAGATATACCCTGCAGAAGGCTTAACTTCTTCTGCTATATGTAAAACATTTATCACCCCCTATTTCAGTATCTGAGGACTTTTTGTCTTTTTTTTTTTTTTTAGAATGTTCATCTATGAACAAAGATAATTGTAATAAATATTACAGCTGGGGGAACTCCAATGGTACATCAGACAGGCTGCTTGCTGAAAGTGCTCTGGTGATAATTTTGGGATTTATTGGTACTCTCTCCTAATTTTGATGCAGAAAAATTTTTATTTTTAGTTTTAGTTTTTTTATTATTATTGTTAGAAAGTTGAATGGCAAACAGGAAGCTCATTCAGCGACTGTGCAATGTAGGATGCATTCCTCATATGCGATAATGAATCACTTGGGGGAAGAACAGCTGCATATGACTCCTCTAGCATAATAAACCAAGAGTTCATCAATTCCAGGTGCAACAATTTACAGTGTTAATATGCAATAGAACTGAGAGTTGATTTTGATTATAAGGGATTCTCTGAATAGCCTAGAAGAAGAATAAGTGGCAACAGAATTTAAAATTTATTTGTGAAACCAGCTGACCAAGGAAGTCCAGATTGCTGTGTAAATTACACGACTTCCCAGACAGAAAAGGAATGTTATGTGTGTAATCACCTACTCTACTAAAAATTCACCACGGCCTTTCTTTTAATCTTGTGCTCAGTGAGTATGGAGCTAAAACGTTTTCCATCTGCTCCTATTTTCCTCAGATAACGTCACTGAAGTTTTACAGATGGAGGTGCAGATATCAGGCAAAAGTTACTTGAGCAAAATGATAAAACCAACCATTTACAAACAAGTTGGAGGAGAAAGCAGTGGTAGAACAACCATGAATATTATTTTAAAGCCTCTTAGTTCAGGTGTTAGCAGTCACTGCAAGATATTTTTATATTTGTTTTCCATCAATACATTCTATAGCAATTTTTTCTTCCCTAGATTTTGGATTCCTTTGACAGTAATTTCTAATACTTACAATCAATATAGTAAACACATTACATTGCGGTAGAAGGCAGCTGACTGGCTGTGAGAAGGCATAAGGTATCCATGTGCTCATGTGAAGATTTTACCTTCAGTATTCCTACAGCAGAAAATACTGAAGGAAGTATACACTTAAGACTAAGTACTACATAAGACCAAGTACTGCCAGCAATAATTGGCAGAAGAACTTCAGTTCAGGCAACCAGTGTCCAAATCTGTCAGGATGAACCAAACCTGGATTTTAAAATAAAACAGCATTTAAATGATGCTGAGTGATTCTTAATTGAATCATCATGTTCACCTCCAGGCATGCTAGGATGGCAAAGTTTTTTGGATTCTCACATAATTCCACTAACCTCATGTGGACTTTCCTTCCTACTATGGCTTGACATCTGAAAGAAGATGTTGCTGTGCAGGCAGAAGCCAGCGCATTTAGCTGATACAGGGGAAGTGTGGATTCAAACATCCTCAGAAACAACTCCCGCTGCTCCTAGTGTGTGTACCAGCACTACGGTTTGGGGCAAGGAGACACTGGCAACACTTCTTTTTCTGGTGTGTGCTGTAAGAGGAGAAACATATTAAAAATTCCAGAAGTTCATCTGAACAGGAAGGTTTTTTTCTTGTTGCTACTGCTATTCTTGGCTCCTATGGATGCAGAAAAGATATCTTGGATATCTTTCAGATTAAGACTTAAAACTTCAGTTTTGGGGACAAAAATAGATAAGGTATTTTAATACTCCACAGTGTAATTCCATGTCACAAATGCTCCTGCTGGAAGCTTATGGCACTGGAAAATGTGAAAAGCAATCTACTCCATATGAGGTGGCCACAACTTTATGACTTCCAAATGAAAACACCACCTGCTAATTTGAATAGATGGCTGCGAATGTGATGGATCATATGCAGTACCAGATGGTGCTTCGTGCTAGACGGCACCTAGATAATACAGAAGGTAGAGGGAACAGCTTGATACGCTAGCAGCTGTGGAGGAGAGGGAGCAGTGTTGGTGCTGAAGCTGCAGGTTGCCGTCCTCGCTGGAGCATCCTGTGAAGCCGGAAAAGGTGGAGTAGCCAGCATCGTTTGTCTGTGAGGAGTTTCTCCTTCCCCAAAGCCTTTTTCTCTTTTTTTAACTCCCTTGTCAGACTGTATGAAGGCACTGACCAGTCCTGCTTCTAACTCTACATTGAATACCGGAAAACATGCCAGGAGCATGGGCTGCCAGCCTTATCAGCAGTGGCCCCCACTTGGCTGCGATGGTCTGTGGTGTCTGTGTGGGCTTCTGCATGGGGCTACCCTCTCTTGGCTCCCTTCTTGGGCAGGGTCCTGGCTCCCAGAGCTCTTGAGGAGGGAGCCGGGCTGAAGTGGGCAGCCAGGTCTGCACTGAGAAGGTGCCTGGAGGGACCGCTGCGGACCAGCCCAAGGAGGACTTGTATGCTTAGAGGGTACCTTTTCAAAATTAAAAAAAAAAAAAAAAAACACACTTCTGTAGCGATATTTTTCAGGCCTGACTATCATCACTTTTCCCCATTTCCGTTGGTAAAGTTTCCCCCAAGGTACCATACAGCAAATGCAAACGAGCACGGTGCAGCTGTGCTCTTCTCTCCCTCCATGCTTCTTATGCCTGCTTTGGTGTGACTGATTAGTAAAGAAGGTGGGTAAACAAGCTACATGCCAGCTGAAATTTCCTTTTCATCAAGGATATTCCCAGCTGGACAGATGCTGCCATAGGCTGACTATTTTGTGCTGCCTAAGCAAAGTAATGGAACTGATTCAGTGAAAGCCTATTATTTGCTATTTAAATAGCTTTCAAATTTAAAGGCGGTCTCCTGATTATTTTTAAAGTGCTCAATAAATAAAAAGTAAGTAATGCAAAAATAATTTCATGTTATTAGGGGACTTCAGTGTGCACCAGAGATAGTGGGGATATAGTAAATTCAATTGACAAACAAATATTCAAAGACTACATGAATAATAAAATACGGTGCCTGCAGTTCACAGACTTCACTCTAAGACATTGTTTTGATAAACCATAATACTACTTAGACAAAATATTGCCTATTTTAAGTTCAATATATAGTCACAAGAGAAGTTATTATGGTTAGAGACAATTGCAGTTATATTTGCTTAAAAAAGAAGACAGGACAAGACTGGATATAATGCCATACTATTATGGGAACCTCTGATATTCAGACTGTTAGAAGTGAAGGTATATTTATGGTTATCTGTTTACATATATTTTATGTCCTACTTTTATATTAATTTAAAAAATGCCATTGGATCAGCTAGCCTGACTATAACTGACAAATTCCATAGCTCTCTTTTCTTTTATTATTTTCTTACATATTCATACAATTAATTTTTCAGCAAGTTTGGAATAACTGAGATGCACCTGAAGGACAACCTTCCAAAGCACATAATATCAAAATTCTTGGTACCCGTTGAACAATTTTTATTACTGCTTCTTTTGTCAAGGTGGTGGTAACTTAGATGCACCCTTCATAGCTTCTTTACAAACACATCAATGCAAAAACTTGAACTTATCTAACATGTCCTAAAATCAGTAAATGTCTGTTGTTAAGCAACCTACGCAATGCTGTCACTTCCAGAGCACAGAATAATTCAACGCAAAAGGGACTATAAGAGATTTTATCAGATAAGCAAAGGAAAGTCATCAATCAGTTCAAGAGTGTTTAGAAAAGAGTTGAAAAAGAAAAGATGGAACAATAATCTAAATATTGAGATAAAAGACAAAACATTGACTCTAACTTCTGACCTAGAACATTTTTCTCTGAAAGTCTATCTACAAAGGAAAGGGTACTACAAGGAAGAGAGACATAAGAATACCGAGAGAGGGTCACATGTGGGAAGAGGGAGAAAAGGGGATATTAAAAGTTGTGTAATTAAAAGGAAAACTCCAGTACATTTAATTTTGGCAGGGATCACATCTTTATTTGCTACTAGACTAACTGAGGGACTCCATTTTTGGCAGTTCTCTGCAGTAATGAATGTTGACTGGCAAAATAAAAGGTGAGAGAAAACATTAATATGATATTATCATTAATATGATAACATTATCAGAGAAGGCTCATATGCACAGCCCTCAGCATAATTTTTGAGACAAAATCTCCTGGATCACCCCTGCCACTTTCCACCTGAGGCAACCTTCCAGCCAGAGGACCCTGAGGCTGCCCTGCCTGGCTGCCAGCCGGCAGCACATTGAACATACCACCACTGTTCCTCAAAGTCTCCCCAGAAGGACTTTCATCCATGCTTTCCCCCTCAGAAGCCCAGTCCCCAGGAGGCTCTAGCCAACACACACTACCCTTCAGTGAGGAGGAGGAAAGGAGCACAAGGCAGATCAGCTGGGATTAACCCTGGCCCACCAAGGCAATGGGGCATTCAGGCATGGAGGTAATGTGCCACCACAACTCACGTCCCCAGTCTGCTTCCAGCCAAGCCAGCCTGGTTTGAGCCACAAGTAACATCACGGGTACTCCGATTTCACATGTAATTGAATGCACAAAAATGATGAGTTATACTCCACCGAATAAAAACAAGGAGGTAAAAGGAGCAATGCCTCTCACGGTCCACATTGCTTAGTCATTGCCTGGCTCACTTTTGGACCCTTCCCTTAGCTCTCTCACATCTCAAATTCAGTTTAGTTCAGTTTACTCATTGCCTCTTAACTCATTGCCTTTTTAGTTAACATAATGTCTCTTTGCAGTTCCTTTCCTGCACACTGAGACATAAGAAGTGGATTGTAGAATCATAGAATTAGAGTCATAGAGTCATAGAATACCCTGAGTCGGAAGGAACCCCCAAGGATCATCCGGTCCAACTCCTGGCTCCACCCAGGACCACCCAAAAATCAGACCATATGCCTGAAAGCGGTGTCCAAACACTTCTTGAACTCCAGCAGGCTCGGTGCTGTGACCATTTCCCTGGGGAACCCGTTCCAGTGCCCAAACACTCTCTTGGTGAAGAACCTTTTCCTAAGTTCACTGCCATGCAGAATGATTACATACAGAAGTCAGGGTGGTAGGTCCTGAAAATGTTTGTCTGCTTGTTTTTTAAATGATTAAATTAAAACAGGAGGCTTAGCACTGAGAAAAGACAGGCTGTTCCAGGTGGCAGTAC
Source organism: Anseranas semipalmata (assembly GCA_013399115.1). NCBI lineage: Eukaryota > Metazoa > Chordata > Aves > Anseriformes > Anseranatidae > Anseranas > Anseranas semipalmata. Next base: position 261,051 of record VXAA01003104.1, read on the forward strand.
TAGAAGCAGGAAGTTGAGCTGGGATCCAACCCACAGGGCAGGATTCTGGGATAGGTCTTATGTTTTCATTAGGTAGCAAGATGAGCTGGTTGTGCCCTTCCTCAGTGAACCCTGCTGGCACGTGGCATGTTTACAGCCTTAGCCCACACAATGGAAAAAAGATGAATTCATCAAGCAAATGGTCACAGTGTAAATCATTGCCTATATTATTTCAATCCCTTTCACAGCCTGGGGTCTGCAAAGTGAGGGTCCTCAACTATGACTGTGCTTCGTGGCTCTCTCCCTGAGAGCAGATGTTTTGCAGGAAAGTTAAGGGTTAAATCATTTTGTCTGTGCATTATCTGCAACATAAATAGTACCATCTAAAAGAATGGAGGTATGACATACTTACTGCAAATAAAATAATTCAGTCACAACATTGCCCACCTTAAAACTTCTCTGCTCCTTCCAAATCATAGCAGGATCCAAAAAGAAACAATTTTCAGACTCTGAAATGAAATTCATGGTCTGCTTAATGACATATAAAGCTTACCAGATTTATGCTTTAAATCAGAGTCTAGAAAGAATAATGAACCTACAGTGAAACACACTGTACTCAGAAACAGTATGATTCTCACTTGTCCTAAAAACTGGCAGGGTGTCATCTCATTTTTCCATTCTGGTAGAAGTAGACAGGATTAAAATAAGCAGAAAAACAATCTTAAGTAAAACAGATATGACTCAGGGCTCAAACCAGAGACAGATCAGTTATCTTGTGACACCATGCTGGAAAGTCTGGTAAATAGAGGCATGTTAAACCACCATCTAGTGCATGAACATTGGCCTTACAAAAACTGACAGTCTCCAGAAATATCTGCCTCAGCCCAGTATCTTTCTCAGAATATCATTTATGCTGTGCTTATCTTTGTTAGGCTTATGAAACCCAGTAAATAACTTAAAAGAAAATTTATATGGCATCAAAGTAATAAATATCCTTCATCACCAGTTTATGTGCATATACACCTTTCATCCCAACTGGGAGGGCTAAACTCTCAGTTAGACAAATGGCTTGCAAACACTGACAACCTGCTTGCTGTTGAAGACAGTTCAGGTGCAACACTGAATTTTAGGATTAAACATGTCTATTACAGAGGTTGCTGTGGCAACAGCTATGCTTTAAAACTGAAAAGCTGGTTTCATTATAGCCTTCTCTTTCATTTTCTGGTTGCAGCTAGTAACCATTTCATCAGGTCGAATGTTTGGAATATGCCCAGAAGATGATTAAATTTCAGTGATTTACATAGCATCTATCCCAGAGTCCCTGAGTTCTGTGTTTTGTTTTGAATACAATGCAATATAGCCCTGGCCTGTACATGCCAGCCTCATTTGTGTTATATATTTTGATACAACGTTTTATGCAGAATCCCAAATTTTAAGCTGAGTTTGTTTTATAGATCTCAGTTCATGCAGGAAGCCAAGTATGAAAAAGAAACAAACCTGAACAGCTCTGAATCCATTTTTGGATTGGTCCTGGCCAGTTCAGAGGCCTCTGAGAAAAACAGGTACGTCGCTAATGCTCGCATTTCAGGCTTTGCGGTTTACCTCTGCATCACATTTCAGTGCTTTTGTTACTTGAAAACCTCTTTGTGTTATTGGCATTCGTACCATTAATGGTTCTCTCTTCCCTCCCACACCTGTGAAGCACAAACAACTTTGTTTTTCAGCTGCTGTTTCAACAAGTTTGTCTAGGCTGGCTAACTGGGAAATGAAACAGCCTACAGAGTTTACTGGCATTTAAAACTTGCAAAACCATGATGATGCAAATTGCAGCAACTCTCCCAGACCTTCCCAGTCAGGGCCAGCACAGGCAGTCCCTATCGTGCCAGGAGGATTTGGTTATAAGCAGTCTTGCATACACATAGCCGTTTCCATTCTTTCCTCTTCCCTTTGGTCTTCCCTCCCTCTCCTACAGAAACGCGCCAAGCGCTGCAGCTGGCTGGCTGCTGGGAAGGGGTGGCCAGTGCAGGCAGGTAGGCCCCAGCCAGCGCAGGCAGGTAGGCCCCAGCCATCGTGGCCAGCTCTGTCATAGGCTGCTGTAGCTACTGGCAGCACTCGCAGGGCTGATGAGCTGATGAGAAGGTCTGTCACCCATCGAGGAAACAAGGCAATGCCACCAGCCTCCCACGAGCCGAGCCAGCTCCAGATGTGAGCTCCTGAGACGCCTGTGCCGGTGTGCCAGCTGCCAACACTCATGTTGTTACCACCTGGAAAGAGGGAAGGGCAGCAGTGTTCCTTGCTGCATCCCTCGGAGCAACATCAACGACATTAATTACTTTTTTAAATGAGAGGAACATTAAGAAGAGTAATCCCACCCAGCCTAATTAATTTACTAATCTCTGTATTGAATTGTTAATCATATTCATCCCAAGTGCCTTTTATTTCAGATTGACCGTTATTTTCAAAATACTCACATTCCGCTGATGAAATCTTACATTGTGTTTCTCGAAAACGACTGGTTACAGCAAATCTATTAATAACCTCTTAATGAAGTGAGGGTTTTTTAATATGTCTTAATCTAAGCTGTGCTAACAGTTCAGTGCAAGAGGAATTAATTTAGGAACTTCAGATATGGTTTTCATTTAAATAAGATTAAGTGAGTGATCCAAGATTTGTGCATCAGCACAGTTTTCTACCTAAAAAGGAATTTTACACTATCAGATATCACAATAGTAGGTTTCTAGTTTATTGTTTATTTACCTTGAAGAAACAGTAGCTGTCCATTAAAAGGATATATTCTTATTTTCTTTTTGTCAGGAGCATGTTCACAATGTTCTCATTCTTCCGTTTCCTTCCCCTGAACAATGCTCTAGACATTGCTGATACACAGCTATGGCATTCACAGGCATATTAAAGTTATTTACAAAATTGTTGGAGGCAGAGGCAGTCTGGAGTACACGGCCCAGAATATATTGCCTTTAGAAACTCTAGTTATAAAGTCATTTCCTCTAGCTTAATCAGAGCCCTGAAATGTTTCGAATGGCATTGTATAAACAAAGCAAAATATTAAACAACATCCTCCCTGTTTCTCTCAGTGAATGAATAACTCTGTATTTCCCAAGGGAGAGAAACTCCATAAGACCTGAAAGAAAATGAAGTTAAAGGATTACAGTATGACCTTGAAAGAAAAACTGCAATCAGGGTATTGCCACATTTCATTTCAGCTTCAATTAAAAACACCTTGAAAACTGAAAAAATAAGCTTTGTGGCTCACAGATGAGTGCTTGAAACTTAAAAATACAGCTGCATTCCATTTTGACCTGTTCAATGGAAATATTATCACCACAGTCTATTAATTCAGATATCTGATCTGTATTGTGAGAGGAAAACCAGTTTCCTTCTTCCTTGTAAGACGGTTTTATCAGATGATAGAAGAAATGTCAAGTGAAGAAAAGAAAACTCTACAGATAAATAGAAAGAGCCTTCCAAGAAAGCTCATGTGTAAAAATAGTTTTTGGAAACAGCAAACCTACAGGTTTCAGCTCTGTTCACTAGATCCAGCCTGACACATGCTCTCACATCAAAACAAACAAAAGAAAAATAAGAAAAAAAAAAAAACAGGAACAAAAATCTTTAGCTCAGGTGTGATCCATCAGTTCAATCTTTATGCAACCAGCATGGCTCCAAAGGCATTTTTCTCATTAAGGAAATCCTGAGTGGGTCGCTTTCATATTCTTGAGCATATTCTTCATGTGTCAGTAATAGAAAGGAAATGGCCACATGGTGCGGCATAGCTACTATTAATGCAGACTCTTAATGTTTACTTTTTTTTTTTTT
>VXAA01003106.1:0-22836 GCA_013399115.1 Anseranas semipalmata
CTAACCATTTCCTCATGGATTATCGGGGATTCATTTTTCTCCCTGTCCCTATCTTCCAGCTCATGGGGCTGGGTACCCAGAGAACAACTGGTCTTACTACTAAAGACTGAGGCAAAGAAGGCATNCTGAGGCAAAGAAGGCATTAAGTACCTCAGCCTTTTCCTCATCCTTCATCACTACGTTTTCCCCCACATCCAATAAAGGATGGAGATTCTCCTTAGTCCTCCTTTTGTTGCTAATGTATTTATAGAAGTATTTTTTTGATTGTCTTTAATGGCAGTAGCCAGATTAAGTTCCAGCTGGGCTTTGGCCCTTCTGATTTTCTCCATGCATAGCCTTATGGCATCTTTGTAGTCCTCCTGAGTGCCCTGCCCCTTCTTCCAAAGGTCAGAAACTCTCTCTTTTTTTTTTCCTGAATTCTAGCCAAAGCTCTCTGTTCAGTCAGGCTGGTCTTCATCCCCACTGTCTCGTCTTTGGGCACATGGAGATGGCCTGTACCTTAATATTTCCTTCTTGAAGAGTGTCCAGCCTTCCTGGACTCTTTTGCCTTTCAGGACTGCTACCCAAAGAACTCTGTCAAACACTCTCCTAAACAGGCCAAAGTCTGCCCTCCAGAAGTCCAAGGTGGCAGTTCTGCTAAACCCCCTCCTTGCTTTTCCAAAAATTGAAAACTCCATTAATTCATGATTGCTATGCCCAAGACGACATCCAGCCTTTACATCACCCACAAGTCTTCCTCTCTTCACAAGTAAAAGGTCCAGTGGGGCACCTTCTCTAGTTGGCTCACTCACCAGCTGTGTCAGGAAGTTCTCCCCCACATGCTCCAGAAACCTCCTAGACTGCTTCCTCTCTGCTGTACTCTATTTCCAGCAGACATCTGGTAAGTTGAAGTCCCTCACGAGAACAAGGGCTAGTAATTGTAAGATGTCTCCCAGCTGCTTATAGAGTATTTCATCTGCCTCTTCATCCTGGTTGGGTGGTCTATAACAGACTCCCACCATGACATCTGCCTTGTTGGCCTTCCCCCTGATTCTTACCCATAAACACTCAACCCTATCATCACCATCGTTAAGCTCAAGACAATCAAAACACTTCCTAAATACCAGGCTACCCCACTGCCTCTCCTTCCTATCCTCTCCCTTTGAAGAGTTTATAGCCATCCATTGCAGCACTCCAGTCATGCGAGTCATCCCACCATGTTTCTGTGATGGCAGCTATATCACAGTTTTCCTGCTGCACAATGGCTGCCAGCTCCTCCTGCTTGTTGCCCATGCTGCGCACATTGGTGTAGGTGCACTTTAGTTGGGCTAGTGATCCTGTCACCTTCCTGGGGGGAGAAGCCCTAATTCCTACATGACAATTCTTGGGCACTTCCATGATTTCTAACCCATCAATATCCCTTGTGTCTTTGCTGTCGCGTGGCTCTCCATCCCCTACCTCCACTGGGATGGCAGACCAAAGGACCTTGCAGTTTGATCCTGCAGTCCTAACAGGCCTACAGTTAGATCAATGGTCTTAGATTTAGAAAGTTGGAGTTTGTTTTCCTTCTCTACCAGGCAATTCCTGTGATGCCCTGGGGCATTTCAATTGAATCAGGCACAAGCCATAACCCTCCTGCAACTTTGCTGAAAGGGCACACGGCTGGCTTATGCCTAGCTTGTCATCTGCCAAGACCCCCAGGACCTGCAGATCTGCTCCCCAGGTTGTCAATTCTCAACTCATACCACTAAGTGGGTTAGTCTGTCCCAGATGCAAGACATAGGACTTGTCCTTGAATCAACCTTTTGGCCTTTTTTGAAGATGGGTACAACATTTGCCATTTCCAGTCATCAAGAACGTACCCATGACCTTTCAAAGATGACAGTGGCCTGGCTGTGACACTGGCCAGTCCTCTCAGCCCCCTTGGATACAGCCCATCAGGTTTCATGGACGTGTATGGGTTGAGTTCAGTCCTCAGCCACTGCTGGTCTTTCTTCTTCCCTGTTTCCAAGCACAGCACCCAGTGACACCTTGTTGGTGAAGACTGAAACAAGGAAGGCATTGAGCCACTCAGCCTTATCTGTATCTGCTGTCACTAAATTACTCACCCCATTCAGCAATGGTCCACATATCCTTTGTTCAGCCTTTTACTGCCAATACAGGTGTAGAAGCTCTTGTTAACCTTGACACCACCGGCAAGCCTCAACTCGTGGTGAGCTTTAGCTTTCCTGGCACCATCCCCTGCTCCCGGCCCTGTATACTGCATTTTGTGCATTTAACAAGGGGTGCCAGTAATCAAGCATCACAGTGGCATCTGCCTAGTAGCTCAAATTTAAAAATAAAAATAAAAAAAATTCAAGTTGCATCTTTATTTTACTCGTGCTTTATCTATTTTTTTTCCATTAAATCACAGCCTTGTTGTTTTCTTTCATGCCTCCTTTACACACTGATTGCTTAACATACATGAAATATATGTATGACCTGAAATGATTAGCACCACTCTGTTCTGTTTTTGCTCTATCCATCTCTTTAAATGTTATATTTGGATGTTTCCTGGTCTCCACATCCTTCTCCATAGTATACCACAGGTACCTTGTGTAGCTATCCATTAGTCTGTTGATGAATTACAGGAATCTTGCTCATTAACTTATTATCTAAGAGCTCATCAGTCATGGTTTTCAGCTCTTCATTACTTCAATAGCACAGCTGCAGTCATTACATTTCACATCATTCAGTGCTTCAACCCTTGTTTTTGTGTATGTCTGGAACTTAGAGTGAAGTGGATGGGATTTTGGATGTCTAGGACTCAGGCTGTAGTGCACAAACCTAAAGGATGTTCACTGTGATTATAGTTACAGGCATCTATTACTTTGGGGAGTTAAGTGCGAAGCTAATTAGTGAGAATCCACTCTTCAATGCTTGTTCCCCAGAGCAGTGTTTTGAAATTATAGTCCATCTCATGATATACCTTTCCACTCCTGAAATCCAGTTGTGTATTTAACATGATTTTTTCTAGCTTAATTTGGTTTGAGTCCTTCCTGGGTTTCAGAAAGAATGGGATTACACTCCTCTGGAAGCTTACTTCATTCAGTTTTTCTCATCTTGCTATCCTTGCATCAATATGCAAATAAAATGGCCTTTGAAAAAATACACCTTTATCAATGACGTATTTTACTGTTCTAAGAATTCTGCTCAGCTGAATAACATCACAATTCAGTTTGCTATAATAAGAACATCACAATAAATTCTCATCCATTCAATAATGTGGCAGTTTTCTCAAATTTTGTAAGACATCAGTTAAGCCATAATTAAACCATCATGAATGCTTTCTACTTCCAATCTGTCCTCTTCTCACACAAATCACCCCCTCATAATTAATTGAATGAGATGAAGGAAACAGAATAATATTAACTACTTGAAAACATATTTCGACACCTAACACAACCATAAAAATAATGCTGTTCCAACAGCATTCCTTTCAGATTCATTTTAACTGGAAATGAAGAAATGCTTAAATTATAGCAAGGCATGGTAGCATGACAGTCTCCATATTTTAATGTTCTGATTTTTTCAGGCTCTCACAGACCATTTGTAATAACGTAAATCTTTTCATTGCTGTCACATCATTCCTGCTTCATTTTAAATCCTATTCTCGTCTTTTTCCTTATGCTATGTAGGCTGAAGATAATCTCATTTTATTTGGTAAACCTCTAGGTTTTGTTTAGTAAAACTGAGGGTTGAGCTGCTCCTCTTAATGACAGGAAGCAAAGTATGTGAGCTTTGAGATAATCCCATTTGTTGACAGTCTGTGAAGGAAGTTAATGCATTTTTGTAGGACTTGCCCAGTATTTGGTTTATCGTGTTCGCAGCTAATACCGCTCCTTACCTCCTTTCTCTTATCTCTTAAGGGAAAGCCTCTGAGACTTCTTTCCATGCCACCATTTGTAAAGTGATGTATTGATTTATTTTCATTGATCTCAGCGCACAGTGTTTAAGAAATTGATGTTGCCATTCAGCAACATGGCACACTCTTGTTCTCCCTCAAGTCAATACAAAATGGGTCAGACCTTGAATCACCACTCTCCATACTGAATAGTTTTCAGTGTCAGTCAAGGAGAATAGACTTTTTGGTCAAAGTAGAAGATCCTTTTGAATTTACCCTGTATTAAAAATATATATATATTATTGCTGATTGATGAGGGGAGAAGCTTGAAACTGACTTTGTTAAAAGCATTTTCCAAGGTGGCTTGTAGGAGTGAGGATGAAGTAGCAGTGAGCATAACTGACTCCAATATCACCTGTACATATGATGGAAGCAAATGCAACTTTCAGGTCATATTATGAGCTACAGGAGCACAGTCTTGGCAGGGCAGCATCTCATAAATAGATACATGGTCTGCAGAGGGTGATCCGAGGTGCTTAACTTAGTTATGTAAATTCTGCATACAGCAAATGGAAGTATCCTGTAGGGAATTCAGTTTTGCTGTGCTAAGCAGGGAGTTTAGCCACATACATCCTTAATGGAACTCCGTTACAGAGCACAGCAACACCTTAGGGGTGGGTTAGGTTGAATCAGTCTGCCCTGGATTTAGCTCGGAGGAAAAACTGAATGCAGGCATATGTCTGAATTCTCATTCTTGCTGAAAGCCTGTCTTTGGTCTCTGTATTAGGTACCAACTCTTCTGTGAACTTGAGAGAAAAGTTGTACAAGTGAGGACAGGTACTTACTTACTAGGCAGCGATCTCTGTCTAAAATGTAAGAGGAAGAGATGGTGGTGATGATAGTATCCTTACATTTTGCAAACTATCCTGGCACGTACATGTCCCTTTTCCCTGTATTATTGCTGTTTCAGTCAAAGCCAACCTAGAATCACTGACAACAGTGAGGATAGCACATTGGCAGCTGAACTCCTGAGCCTCCAGTTGAGAAGTTCCCACCAACTTCTTCCTCCCAAACTTTAAAGTTCCTTACCCCTCGGTCACACTGCCATTTCAAGGGAAGGGGTGGAAAATGGCCTTTCCACAAATGATAACCGGTGATTAGGGCACTTTTTGAGGACAGGAGAGTTCTGGCTTTGAATCCTTTCTGAGGGATTCAAGTCTGTTGAGGGAACTGAATTTATAGATGTAAATTCCCACTCCTCAGTCAAAAACCTTGAATCTCCCATACCCAGGTGAGTGTCTAACCACTAGTCTACTAGAAAAAGGTAAATACCACAGCTACATTTTTGAATGGAAATAGCCTTTCCTATTGCGTTTTTTCTGCATTCAATTTTATATATGCTTGTTAAGCATATTCTAAGCATAATAAGATTGAGCCCTTTAGGGATTAAATGCAGTTTGGATATTTCTCTGCCTTAAATGTGAATTCCACAAATGCTTAAATGAGAGAGAGAGAGAGACATCAGCTTCTCATAAATGTGTGAGAGTAAATGTAGTCTAAAATACTGGGTCTACTGAAGGGAGTAGGAACTCTGATTTTTGCAGTAAGACCTTGGTGCTTAAAATCCATCTAAGTCTATTTTAAGCATCAAAAATAGTCAGTCTGAATCTTACTCTCAGCTTTGAATAACCAACAGTGTCCAGAAAGTTTTGTCATAGGCTGTATTTAATACCCTTTTGCCCTGCTGTACTTGAAGCAACTATCAAAGAGGTAAGATTAGAAATGGCTCTGATTTTCGGGATCATCTGAAGCTTTCTGAATAGTGATCATCAAGAAACTCCAAGGCAATTACAATCACAGTCATAGCTATATCTAAAACAAATCACATGCCAGCCTGGAATTTCATGGGGCTGTATAGTCTCAGAGCTGCCATTTTCTCCCAAAGAAACCATTAAACTAACAGGCCATTTTAAAGACAATATCAATGATTAGCAAAGAAAATACCATGGTTGATTTGTGAGCCACATTCATTTTAATGAATTCATTTCACTCCAAAATGGAAGTTCCAGCTGCTGCAATACATTACGTTGGATATGGCTTTATCTCACCAACAAAATGATGTGATTTCTTCAAATATGTTACTGTGGCACAATTCTTTGGTTATGACTGTGTAATCCAGATAATCTAGCAGCTCAGTTTGCACTCAAGAGCCTTGACTGCTCACACTGTACTGCTAATTTACTTCCAAGCTCTCTTTTGGAGCAAAGTAACTAGTTGCCTCTAAGACCAAATACGGCTATGGTATTTTAGGACAGTTCACTCCAGAGATTTCTCTGGGCAGTATGGATAAGACACGCCTGGGTTTGGTTCCCTTTGCATGCCACAGTTTTGCAACCCTATCCCAGCAGGCTTGCATGCTCAGAGAACCCTATATGCCCTCACACCCTCCACGTTCAGGACATGTAATGCTATTCTGGTGTCATGCCATAAAACATGGTCTGTGAGTCTACAACATACCCTTAACATCAGCCACTTTGAACAGCAAGAATACCACATTCATAAAATAATGGTCTCTAAGGGTCATAGGATGTGACATGGGCTCAAAGCAGACCTGAGCCCAGTGCTAAGCAGTGTGGAAGATATGTGCTAGAGGGGATTAGCTTTGAACAGTGAGGTTGCAAACCAGCTGGCAGTACTGAACGCTCTCTGGTGTATCTATGTCTAACTGCATATATGTAGTGGCATGAGAATTTTTTTAGGCATGAGAATTTTTTTATAATTAACTTCCATTAGGAAAAGCATTCAGATTCAAAAAGATCTTCAAGACAAATGTCTCAGTCTAGAGAAGAATGGATAGACAGTGAAAGCATACATCTGGGTTATGCTGATTCATAAATGTCAGGGTAAAATTTACATAGATGTCAAGAGTTATAAGAGCTTCCATCTACCAATACGATTATTGAACATATGCCCAATGCTTTCTGTTCAATCTCTGTTTTGTGAGGACCAGTTTCACCGTGTTTGTACTAAAGATGTACTGTTATTTCTAATCTTGCTTCTCTTTAAAATTCTGCAGACAATGCAAAAGACCCAGCTGTTGCTTTAAAATGCAGATAAGTAGGACACTATGCTACTCGTGGGTGCTATCATTACAGACCCATGTTACTGTTTTCTGTCAGCTAGAAGTTAATCACTTCATTTTTTACCCTGTCAATCAGTTAGCAAGGGACAAGAACAAAGATATCTTTAGGGAACAGTGGCATCTTTTTTCTCCGAGGCATTTTTTGCATGAACATTATGAAGATATTTCTCTTATTTAGCTTATTATGAGGTGTAAATATATAAAAATATTTTTTTAAACATTCCTTTAGATGTTGCTGCTTCAGCATTTACTTAACATCCAATTTAAGAGTTTATTTTCCCTGAAAATGCAAACATTTTGACTAATGAGGTTTGAGAAACGGTTTCCAGGAAATTACCCTTCTACTCATGCTTTTCCCCAAAGGCAAAAGGACCTAGATTTATAGTGGGAGATTGTCGCTAAAACTGAGGAATACTTGGATTAACTGCATAAAGAAATATGGTGCTATATGAGGACATTGCATGTATTCAATAATGTGGTAAAAATATTAATATTTCTATGCTAGGTTAGAAAGATGTGCATGTACTCACTATCTTGCAAACCTGAACATATATAGGTACTTTTTTAATTATTGTATGCTGTAAATCTTGTACCAGTAAAATTCTGTAAAAATAAATTAATAGATTTTCATGACACAATGAATCAGTCAAAAAAATTGTGTTTTGGGAAGATTATTCAGTGCTCTTAAATCTTCAGAGGGTTTTCAGTCCTTGTATTCAGTGTAATTGTGCAATGGTACTCAATATTGGAAAACCAAATGATTCCCCAAAATAGTATTCTATAAATTGATTTAAACTATTTTGATTTATAAACCTTAATAACTGTGCCAAGATTTTCAAATCAGAATTAGGTGCACCATCCCTTTATACATGGCTATCAGAAGAAAGAAAAGGGAAGAGTCTTGTCTGAAAGAAATGCTTAGATATGAACACAAAAATAGTCATGTCTATCTCTTAATTAGTGCTTTTTTTTTTAGTAGCTCAAAGCTTTCTCTGATGGAAGAAACAGAGATATGGACAGTGACCTGCATAGCCCGAAGAAAATTTTTGGCCTTAGGAGTGGGTCCCAGCTTTGTGCTGGGTCCCACTCTAATGAAATCACAGAAAAATAAAAGAAAGAAATGTTTATGAGCAGCTGCATCACATATTTACAGATGTGCAAATGGAGTTTCAGCTTGAATTCCTTAGTTGGTTTCCACAGCCATGGCAGGACATAAACATAAAAGTTGTTTTCCAAGCAGGTTGTCACGAGCCAAATGACTATTGTTTCAGGTTATACAGATCAAACCCAAGTCCCAGCGGTGCAGGGTGAACACATGAAGGTGAACATGACCACCAACCTTGGCTGGACTTAAGGTTCTTCCCATCCATTATGCTGTGTCTAATAGTATCTGATAGAGACTATAAAATCAGCCCTTGATGGATTTTTTTCTTCTTTGGAAGAATTTTTTTATGTCCATTTAATTTTTCAGCCTCTACATCATCCACTGGTTAATTAAATCCTGTATATTATCTCTTAGTGGTTAAATTGATTCCCTCCATTTCTTCTATTGTGAGAAGAGTGAACAATAATATTCTCCTCTTCCACAAAATTTGTAATTTCTTAACTTTTATCATACTCTTTTCTTAGTCACCTTTTTTTAAAGTTGAGAAGGCCTTATCTGTGTAATTTATTCCTGTGAGAAGATTATCCTTATGGGTCTCTCTGCTCCCTCTCTGCCTTTTACAGATCATCTTTGGGATGAGGGGATCAGGACTGCTGGTAGTATCAGAGTGTGGGTGTCTGTGTATGGTGGTATAATAACAATGATTTCTGTTTGGTTCTTTATTCATTTCTTCAACCTCTAGGAACAAATTTGCTTTTTGATGTCTGCCAAGTGTTGAATTCATGTTTTCCTAGAACAATATACAAAGTCTCCAACACTTCTTCCCTGGGGAGTAATTGTTTAGCTAGTGCACATCAGTATGTACGTTTACCAAGGACCATGGGTATTCCCCATGCTTCACGTTGTATTTATTGACATTGAATTTCGTCAGGTATTTTATCATCCAGTCACATGATATTCTGACATCCTTTTGTAAGTCTTCTCAATCAGTTTTTGGGTTTGCTACCCTTGATATTTCAGTGTTTTCAGTAATTATTACTGCTTCATTTTTCACTACCTTTTCTAGATCACTAATGGGAACTTCTCTGTTGAGAAAAAGGAACCCTGATTTTTAATCCTTGTTTCCTATCCTTTAAATATTCACTAATCCTTCACTCCTATATTTTATATGCTTTATGTTTTTTTTTGGTGAGGAAGTTAGTTATAAGCTTTCTGGAAATCCAGGTTTACTATGTCAGCTGAAAACTCCTAACCCATGAGTTTACTGATCCCCTGAAGAAGTTAAGTAGATCTACCTGTTACTCCACTCAGACTTGATCTATTTGTGGTCTCCCTTTAAAAAACTGGCTTTGCATTTTACATTTCCTCATGTTTGAGTCATTCATCTGGTCCTAGTAATTTATTGCTATTCACTTTATTGATTTGTTATTAAACTTTGTCTACTGACACATCAAGTGCAGACAGCTCCATTGATTTGACAGGTCTGAAAGGCTCTTGTGTGGGTTCCTCCTTAAACTCATCCTGGAGTTGATTGTAAATAATTCATTTAGCTTTATTGCTATGGCCTTTTCTTTCCTGAGCTTTCTTATTACACCCCAATGCCCTGTGTAATTGGTATGGAGTATCTGAATGCTGCACAGTCCTTACACAATTCTTACTGTAGTTATCATCACCGTTCTCCTTTGAGGCAGGGAAATGTCATCCATCCCTGCTTTATAGATGCAGAGGGTGGGGCCCAGAGACAAGCATTTGGTAAAGGGTGCTGAGTAATGAAACACCCAGGTTTGCAGATCCTCCAATTTGCAGCTCCAGCTTTGAGCACAGAAATCGCAAGGGCTGGTCTCAGTGCCTGAAAGGCTTCGGCGTGGAGAGGAGAGAAGAATTAGGTGACAAGGATTAGATTCATAGCAGCAAGTACACTGAGGGTTGGGATACCTACAGTAGCCAACTGGAAAGGCTGAGATGTGTCTGAAGCTCTGAGTTCTCTTAGTCTCTGTGGTTCAGAGCTGGAAGGGACTCCCTGCAGCCAGCCTTGTTTTGGTGTCTACCTCCTACTCTAGCTAGAGATGGGTATCCCAGGTCCTCAAGACTGATCCTACATGGACTGCCAACAAGCATATGAGAAGAGTTAGAAAAGTGTCTCTTTCATAGCACTGAAAATAATGTCTTAAGGCTAGGATAGCCTTTCTTATTCGCATTTTGCAGCCTTGGTTCTGAAAGGATTTGAGGGGGCACATCCTCTTCTCCCCAGTGTCCCCACACAGTCTGGCAATGCATAGCCATGCCTCCCCCAAGGATCTGCTTGTCTCTGAACAGAGTGAATGAGTCTGAACTTGGGCATAGGCTCCCATCAGAGATCAGCTGAAACCACAGACATCTCCACTATTGCATGCAGGAGATCCCTCAGCTTTGCATAAAAGGAGGAACATTAATATAAACTCATAAAATGAACCAAGAAAATGGAAAATCTCAACCCACCTTACCAAAGACAGTAATGCAATGAGACTGATAAATTAGTGGCAGTAAATTATTGCTGCAGCTGCAGGAGTTACAAAGATTTTCAGGCTTGGACCTCCTATTTGGTACACTTGAGAAATTTTTTTGAAGTTAATCATCAGAAGCAGCTGCATTCTGCAATGAAGGTTTGCTTAATAAATGATTCTGGTAAAGCAGATAGTGCTTATATCTTATTTAAAGGAAGAGAAACTCTTGCTCTTGAATTCAAATACGGATTTTAAGATAGACTTTGAGATCATAAAGCTAAAGGAACCTTTGAAAATAAATTTCATTTTATATAGTCTATTTTTTAATTTTTTTCCATTTATACTTATTTCGTCATATTGTATCTTGTATTGACTTGTTTATACAGAAAACCTGAAAGTTGCTTTTTGCAATACAAGCTCATTAGGTTGGTTCACTTTACAGATCTTAGTGGCAGAACTGCAGTGATAAATCATAGCTGTGGAATGGAAACATTTCTGACTTTGTTAGAGAAACTGATATTTCTTCAGCTGATGTTTGATAGGAAATACTGAGTTAATGAGACAGAGACAGAAGGAAAACTATAAAAAAGATGGCACTTGCACTGACAGTCACAAGTTGTGTTAAACAATTGGATGGAGTTTGATCCTATAAGACCAGAGGTAGGAATAATATGTTTGAACATAAGAGAAATGCTTGGGTATAGATGTAACAAAATGATTTAAAGACAACACATCTGTCCAGACCACATCTGTCCACATCAGAACCAGATGCTGTGGTATGATCAGTCTACAAATGTAATGCAGACATGCAAAGATGGTTTTAAACTCCTGTGTAACACAACATAAGAGCTTTTATTCTACAGCAGGTTTCAGATTGCTGAAATAATCCTAATCATGAAATTTAGCCCTCGATCAAGGAGACACAGAGTAGCCGTGGTCAAAAATTATCTGATATAAAATGGGAATTGACACTTCCATAAAAACTCCACAGCTCAACAGTAATTCTCCCAGCTCCCTGAGATGTCTAGCAGTCTGGGGGCTGCTTGGGCAGCATCCCAGGTGCTGGGAATTGCTCTTCCCAAAGACTGATGAGTGAGAGCCATCAGCTCACTTACACTCAGAGCAAACTGTCTGCAAACTGAAGAGTTTGACCTGATTCTCCTAAGCCAGAAGTTCTCATAATTTATTACCTACATATATTTCAGATGTTTGATTTCTTTCTCCATCCAGATTGCTTTGTTCATTTCTTTTAAACACTGAAAACTTTCCATGTCCTTTCTCCTGTCAGCACCAATGCAAGGTGTGCAGGCAGTTTCAATTTCCCACCTTCTATATCTATTTTCCTCTATAGAAGTGACATCAATTTGGTTTTGCAGCTATCCTGGCTCAGAAGAAAGGTCCGTCTAGCCAAGTGCCCTTTCATTGACAGTTGTTAGTAGCAGATGTTTAGGGAACATATAGGAACAGGACACATATGGTCTGATCCTCTCCCTGCTGTACACCGCAGCTTTCTCCAAAGAGAGCATGCTTCCTCAGCCTTTAAATCATCCACAAAATTGCATTGCTCTTTTCATGTTGCAAGAGAACAAACATGAATTTCCTACAGTTTGCAAATGAGGTTACAAAATAATTTGTCCAGGCCAAAACATCTTGTTGATGAATATTTCAATTTACCTTGTCCACAAGAAGTGAAAGAAATATATATCTTCAGTCAGAGACATTTGTTTGTTCACTTTCTTGCTTGTTTGTTTTTCCATGACTCCCTGGGATATCAGAATCAAAAAAAAAAAAAAAAGGACTTGCTTCTGGATCTCTATTCTGTTCTGTAGGACTCAAATAATTTTTATACAAGCAAACACTAAATGACAGTATAATTTACACTGCAGGATTTTCTGACAAATGTGTAGTTCAATAGATGCTTTCTTCTATTGAAATCACAAAGATTTCACCCTTTATGCTTAATTTACCCATCACAGGCATTGATATGGCCACTTTCCCATACTCTCTGAGCACTTTACAATACTCTCCTTAAGTATTCTTATTTTGCAAGAAAGGAAACGGGACTTTGAATTAGAGAAATGTTCACACCACCTGTACCAGCCTAATTTTCTTACTTAACTTAAATGTTCTGAAATTTTCCCCTTTCCACAGCACCCAGCTGTATCCTTTACTGTGTAGGGAATTTAGATTTCTCTAACACTCTCCTAGTTTGTTTCCCTAAAATAAGAGCAAAAGATAGCGCTCTCTACTATGAGCCCAAAGTCACACCAGGGGTGCCTACACTGACCAAAGACAGCTGAGCTACTGGACACACTACAGTCCTAAATCACTCCAATACAGCCATACAAGCCATGGTATAACTTTAACATGGCTATAGTGCTTTCCAGGTTGGGTTAGTACCAGTCCACAGCAGAGATCATCACCAGACATCACCTGCAGAAAATGCTCTCTCAGACACTGAAGTCTGACCGTCATTATCTACAGAATATATATTAAAAATGAAAATTCTTGATATGCCCAAAAGTGATAAATATGATCTGAGATAAACTTCTGTGTCTCAGCATAGTTCAGGTCTTGATGTTTCTGAATAGATGTGGTCACAGGTAATTTAGCTTGGAGGAGACCATCCTGAGGTCATATGTCCAACCCCCCCTCAAAGCAGAGTCAACTTCAAAATGACATTAAGTTGCTCAGAGCCTTATCCAGCTGAGTTTTGAATACCTCCCAGGATGGCACAACCTCTCTGCACTGCCCACACTGATGCTTACCACCCTCCTAGTGAGATTCTGCCCTCTCTCACATGTGTGGAGAAGCTCCACCAGTGGTGAACTGATCTCTGAGTAGGGTGAATGTGAGCATGGTCGAGAGCCTTAGTACCACAGGGCGTGTTACACTGGGGACTGCAGTTTCAGAAAAGTTCCTGTCATACTTCCTATGGATTTCTCTGTTAGGAGAGTGGGATTTGCTCCTCCTTCCTACTGTGGAAGCAAGAGAGCTAACCTCATGCATCTTCCTTAATTACAAGGTTTGTTTTTCTTATAAAGGATTTTCCTCCCCCAAAGTATCTCTTGGAGGTCATCAGCACAGTAAAACAAAGACAGTTTTGGATCAGCCGTGATGAAAATGCCATGCAAAGTCATGCTTGTTACACTGATCTCTTGTACAATTTTCCCAACCACAAAACCTTTTTCCAGAGGGCATTATTCAATGTTTTTATAAAACAGAGGAAAGATGCCAGCATATCCAGTAAGCAAGAGAGGGAGTTACTGTTCATTTATAGCTGCTGGAACCATAAACTAGATTTTCATCATTCCTGTCTGTCTTGTATTTCTTGCACGCACAAATCTAACATTAAGGTGTATCAAGTTCTAGCTTCTGGCATGACAGAATTGTTTGACTCAGGCTTAAAAAGTGGTAGTAGTATATGAGGTTTCAAACTGAGTCTTACACCCTGAAATAAGCATTCATTTAAAAATAAATAAATAAATTTGAAAGAAGATATTTGCCTATGAGCAATATTAGGAAAGCAACTGCATCCATGAATTATTTTCTGTTACATACAGTGTATCATGCCACAGATAGGTCTCAATACATATCTCAAAGTATGTGTAATCCTCTTGAAATTGGTCAGATTACTTAAATGCTAAAGAAAATGATTTTTTTGTAGCCTGACTCAAGAGAGTGCTATTATTATTACTTTGCCTAAACTTAAGGACATGGCTTTTGATAAACCTCCCCCATCTAAAATTAATTGCTAAGTAGAAGTAGGGGTTAGTGGTAAATCTCTTTTCTGCAGAACAGATGAATGGCTTAAAATCAAAGTGATCTTAAGCCAGTATAGGAGAAGAAAACAACTAATTTTCCTGTAAGATTTATTTTTATGCTTTTTATTGCCACAAGGCTCATTTTAAATAAAGATATTAAAAGGCAAGGTCCCAGTTCTGTTGCTTAGTGTCCTTGCATAAATCAGGAATTACACACAGGCAGAATGAGGAAATGTCATTACGGACAAAACCATCAGGACTCTGAGCCTTGTTCATGGTATCAGAAAGAATGGCTTATCGTAGGTCCTAGCACCATCCAAGAGCAAGGAATCAGAGCTTCTGTCACTGCACCAGGTCTTCATCCTGTCAGCCTCAGAGCAGCTTAACGCAAATTCTGTCAATCCTGAAGCTGCTTAGGGTAACGTTTTCAAAGCAACTTAGCAATTCAGAGCTTAATCTTCATTGAAAGTCAACAAAATCTAGGCTCAGATGTGTTTAATTTACCTTTAAAAATAGGATGAAGGAACTTCTGATGTTACCCTTAATCCTGCTGGCTTTTTAGTGTGTGAGAGCTGGGGATCCCTGGAAAGGAGGATGTACGGAATGCAGTGGAGTAAATGATGAGCTGCAAAGAGCTCAGTGCAGCAAGGGCTTAATTTCATATTTAAAGAACAGAAGCTAAGAAGTTTAGCATCATCCCCTTGTGACTTTGTTTAATAAATGTTAAAGTACATATGGTTGCTGTTACATGTTTTTGGTAACAGTGGTTGATCAGCATTTCCATCTTCAAATGCTATTTCTAAAGAGTATTGACAACCACACACAGAGTAAAAGCATTAATAAGAAGAAACAATCACAAGGTTTTGACATTTAAGAGGTGACATCAAAGACTATTATTTTTATTTGCTCTTTTTCTTGGTTTGTTTCTGATTTTGGGTGTGCTGGCAACTTATTTTCAAGCTTTTCCCCATGAGGACGGGATACTAATGAAAACTGCACTTACAAAGTATTCATTTGACTCGAGAAGATAGAGGTTTTTAGAAAACATCATCTACCATGAATACATTCATCCCAATCAGGCAATAAAACTTAGTGGGATAAACCTCCTTTGGATAGGTAAGGGATGACAGATAATAGCTCACAGAATCCACAGAATGGGCTGAGCAAATAGTACATCTCTTCTAATCATGCCTCTTTCAGGAAAACATTCTCTGTTATTTCCATTACTGTTTGGAAGGTTTCAGCTGAGTTCAGCTCAGGCCTTCAGCATTGTTCCATATCTATTGATTTCTATAGGGTTATACCTTCGCAGTCTGAAGCCTTTAGAGATTTCATGTTTGGCCTCATGAACCAGAGGTTATGTAGAGTGCCCTGACCTTTGTGCCATAAAAACACAGCTTTAGCCTTTGGTAGCATTTGGCTCTTTACAAAATCACCCTTCTTCAAAAGAGACAAAGTCAAAAATAAGAACGCATTACATTGCTTCCTGTTGAAGTCAGTGTGCTAAAACAAAAAGGACTCTATCAGCAACCTCCCACTGATTGAGTAAACTCTTAATGAGCTCTTCAAGTTCTGGCCTAGAGACAAAAGGATTTTATGATTTCTGAAACAGTTACATCCAGCAGAGTTTATGGATTTAGCACATTTCTCCACATTTGGCAAGAGAATTAATTTCCATAATAATTTTGATTGGCTTTACCAGTCCATGTTGCAGTTCTCATATGCAGGTGACACCTCGTTATTTCAGAAGAACCAGTCAGCTGGCACAATAACAATGCAAATTCAGCTTCTGACTCTTTCATTGTCAAAGGAGAACATTCAAGCAGAAACCATTACTAAGAAGGAGCTGTTGCAAACAAGCATCTTGACTTTTCCAAAATGTCCTCTCACATCAGAGACAAAGCAGCCAATGTTCTGTCTTGTTAATACTTTCTTCTGGCTTTGCCTATCTACACTTCTTTAATAGCTAGAGAAAAATTATTTTTCAAAGGTAATCTCTAAAGGTTACAGTGCATAAATAGATTTATTATGACACGAACGAAAGAGCACTCCCATGCTAGAAAAGTCTGAAGACTTCCCCGCCTCTTACACCTCTTGCACAGAAATAAGTAAGAATATTCTGACTGACAACACTGCAGTATTACATGCTGATTTCTGAAAATAATAATAATAATAATAATAATGTCCCATTTTACTGCCACAGTTGTCTGCATTTTGGCTGGTGGGGTGTTTTTCAGTACTAGAGTCATTCTGCTAAGTCCGTGTCTTACTACTCTCTTTGTATTCATTATGTTCAAATTATACAAATCATAAATGTGGATCATTTTTTCATAGGAAGGCTTTCTCTTACTTTAGTTCTCCAGATGTCTAATATCCTTGTCCAAAAAAAAAAACAAAGAAGTCATCATATATCTGGCTGGTGGTAATAATTATGTTATCAGTGGGGTTCTTTCCTGTGCTGAAAATTTCCTTTTGATTATAGCCTAGTGGAAGCACAATGAATTCTGTGGGCAGCTTGGCCACAATGTAATTTTAAAAGCTGCTAACGGACACGGGGTCATGAATAGGTCTGGGAGAAAGCAATTGCAAGCTACAGGGTGTCTGAGAGAACTACCCTAAAAAAAAAAAAAAAAAACAACTACCCAAAGCAAATCCTTGAGAGCTATTGTAATACTGAGAACTCTCAAAGACTAGTTATTTCAAAAAAAAAAAAAAAAAATACTGCTTTTATACAGTGTATTCTGTATTAGGGAGAAGAATCATTTGGGAGCGGGGAGGAAGGGGATGGCTACAAGCAGTGCTGCACACAGAGTCCCAATGTTTCAATCTCATTGTCTCTGAAGGAAACATTTTATTTTATTTTATTTTATTTTATTTTATTTTATTTTATTTTATTTTATTTTATTTTATTTTATTTTATTTTCCCTGGGGAAAAAAAAATCCCTAAGTGGGTATTTTCAGACAGTAAATAAATTGCTATTTCTTTAAAACTAAGAATCACAGAACAACTCTTTGGCTCTTGTGTCAAACAGTGCAACCCACAGGTTGCAATTTCAGGTGAATTACCCAGTAGTTTAAAGTATCCCTGATTTGACATCCAGTCACTTTTCTTTTTCTTTCTGGATATGGATGATCTTAAATGTCACAACAGAGGAATCCGTGCTGCAAAAATGCATGGATTCCTCGGAGAGAAATCTGAGACACAGTCAAGCAGCAGCTTCACTGAGTCTGTGTGGGGAGAAAAAAAAAAAAAAAAAAAGAAACACAAGAAGAACTCTCAAATTTCACATCATTTTGATGCATAATCCTCAGGCCTGGTCAAGGTCAGTCAAAAATGACCATTTTCATTTCATTGCTTTGAAATAAACCCTTAGAGCAAACCTAGCCTAAGTTTTCCATTTTGCTGTGCAATTCAAAACTTACTCACAAGTTTGGGGCTTCATTGTGAAATTTCACACAGTTCCTCAAGAAGCACTCCTGAATCAAGATGCTATTGCAGATCTCTGGAGTTTTTCAAAATACCTTAGCCTAAATACATTAGCAATACATTGAGTACAATGCAAGTGAATTTAAAAGCTTCTGCATTTATCACAAATGCAACTGAAAAAAATATGGAAAAGGTCAAGGAACATGCTCACAGTTTGATAGTAGTTTCAGATTTTTGCAAGTCAAAGGGGAATTCTGTTTGGCCCCTCTATGCCATGTAAAATGTTGAAGAAATGAAAAACAGAATTCCCCCAGTGCCTGCACAAGAAGTGAAAGAGCTTCATTTTCTTGGGTCACCTTTCAAGTCCTTCTAGAAGAGCTGAAAGCCAGAAAAGTCTGGGAGTAATACGAGTTCTGTCCATGTTCATGGCTGAAAAACTAAAGCTGTCAGTCCTTCCTCATTGTGGGCTGCCACATGTGCTGCATTTCCTAGAACAGCCTGGAACTGTTTGTCAAATCCACTGTCCCCATGCAACGTGTTGTGATGGGCACAGAATTTGACAAATGAGCTAAAGACAAGGAATGTGACCAGTCATCCTTCCTGCCACTGATGAAAGCAAAAGCTTCAAAACATCTCTAATGAGTCCCTGAGGCTCTTACAGGCAGATTCCTGAAGTGATCAGTGATGCTTCACACCTCTAGTTTCTGCGTTTCCTATCTGAGACTTCTGCTTTCCTTCCCCAACCCCACCAATCTTGGCTGTACAATGGCACAGTGCTAGAGATTGTACCACTGACATAGAACATTGTATGCTGTCGCATAGCAAGAGCATGAAAGTATAGCACACATTCATTGACTGACGTATTTTAGAGGGACTTAGACTTCTGAAAACATTGACTTAAAGCTTTTCAGTGTAGAAGAACCCATTTCCTGGGGAGAACACAAGCACTAGCTAAACACCCAAATAAGCCCATCAGCACTGCAAACATTGGCTCATGGGAGCTGATATTAAGGATCATGGTAAGATCTGCAAAATGAACAAAATATTCCCCAAGGACAAATGGCAGTCTTCTTTCCTGATGTAAACACAGAAAGAAAATATCTCCCTTCTCTTAGTGAAATCTTTCTGGAGCTAATGATGCTGTCTCCAAGCCTCTTTTCATTGAAGTCCGTGGCAAAGCTCCCTGCCAAATTCCCACTATGAGCAAAATGATAAAGAATGGCTTGGAGTGAATGGAGAAACTGCTGAATGAAGTAAAGAAATAAATTGGCAACAAATGGAAGAGACTTGGATGTAAATGTATGATGGGATTTAGAATAGTGAAGGTGCTTTAAGGGCAGCTCCAGTCCCTCAGGCTCTCCATCAGTGATAGCTTAGACCCCTCAGCTACATTAACATGCTAAACTCCATGTGCCTGGGAGCATCCTCCAGACCTGTGGCCCACCTCTGCGGACAGCATCCCTTCCTTTATGGCCTAATCTCCACTACAAAAGGGAGATGTATCCAAACTGACCTGTGCTGACTTCCAAAGAGCACATGGAAACCATGCTGCAGTGCCCCAGCATGATTTAATTCAATAACACACATGCTGCTGTCACTTGTCTCTCTCAGATCAACTGCAGTAATTAAGATTGAGGGGATCACCTTCATAAAGAGGTGCAACATCATTAAAACAGGAAATACCCATAGGAAAGAAAAGGGAAAGAAAAAAAAAACAGGAATCACAGCTTCTTTGAGTTGAAGGCCTGAGTCAAACACTCGGATGTATTTTTGTTGAAACCACACTGTTGTAGTATACTGTTAATGAAAGATGTTCTTCAGAACAGTCCACTCCCATCCTTTCAGAGGAGGTGACAATGTGTAACTGGGTTGTCTCTAGCACAGGGGCTGCTCTGGCAGTCATTGCAAGCAGCACCTCAGAGCTTCCCAAACTCACATGGAGAGAGCAACCTTTCAGTATGCTCTACACACAGGACTCACCTTGTCCAGATGAAAGCAAAGCTGGGAGGAGAAGGTGAAAGTCTTTATTGACATGCCACTAAGTGAAAATTTAACCCTTTTAATAGCATCTTAATTGTATTGCAATGGCTGTTTCTATCACAGCACTGCTGTGCTCTCTGTTGTAGCTATAGCAATGAATTACGCTAGGGTTCCTTTCATTTTCTTTTAATGTTTTCTTCAAGCCAAGCCTGCAAGTGGGTGGAAATACATCTATTACTGAGAGTGCAGAAAAGAATGCAGAGAATCTTGGGGTCTAATTCTGACTCTGATACTGAATTACTGTATAAAACCAGGCAAATCATTAAACCTCTGTGTGTTGTATTTCCCCATCTGTAAAAAGAGTGGGGGTATAGGATAGATGTGAAGAAGAGGGACAATAATGCTTCTCTCCCTAATGACAATATTATGAAGTCTGATGTCTGAGAATCTCTGCTTAGGAAATTTTTGGACAAAATGATGATATCCTTAACTGGTGCAAATACAGATATGCTGGCAGATTGCAGAAGAGTTAGGGATGTTTACAGAAGCTGAAGATCTCTCGTGCTAAATGTTGTTGTCATTTCATAATCAAGTAAATGGCAAAGAGCAGCCTGTAAATTTATGTGCAAACTCCCATCTGCGCCAGAAGAAGAAAGTAATTTCAAAGATGCAAATAAAGCTGCCACACAGTACCTGAAGTGTATCATATTGAGATTACTGGCCATGGTACAGTGGTATGGGAGTTGAAGATTTGGGTTTTGTGCACTGAACATACAGGAGCATTCAGCAAAATATATTGCTGTGCTGTGAATACATTAATATCCCTTGCCTTGTCAGGAAGATCATGAAGACTACTTACTTACAAATGGTGTTTACAACCTCAGCCAAGGAATCTCAGTTCCTCTGTTAAATTCCCTTTTCTGCCACCGGCTTAGCAAGACCACTTACTCCTTCTGTACCTTACTTTTCATTTCTGAAATGCTGGTAACAATACAGGCATGGTGGGTGCCAATAGGCTGCAATACATGGGATTGGACCATGAATTGATTTGCTATTTCCATAAAGCTAATATAATTTCTCCTATGCCAAATATTTATAACTCCAGATGCAAGAAGAGGTGTTATTAGAATAGAAACTAACTATGCAGCGTGGCTTAGCTTTTGGACATACCTCAGATGCTAAAGTATTTACACTAAGTTGAAGGAAAAAAAATGTCCCCATTTTAGGGTCTTCACTGTCATGTAGACAGCTCACTGCACATTTGGCAGTATATTATGGCTTGGCACTGGAAGTATTTCATTTCAAACAATTTTTGAGCAAGGAATTTTGATGCTGTTGTGAAATACTTGTCACAAGTTTTACGCTGATGTGGGTTCCTAAAAATGATTAAGAAGCACCCAAGCATAAAAATAAAACCTGTTAGGTTCTGTCCAAATTACTGCTTGGATTAGCCTAGTGCAATGATCACTTCTGAAGTCTGGAATAATATCAGGGACTAACATAATCTTGAATATTTCTGATATCCAGCATGTTCTAAGTGTTTGCACCTTCTGTTTCACTTCTAAGGACTGTGCTTCTTAATTTTCTACAAGCAGGAGACATTCACCAAGAGTATAGCAGTAATATATAGCAATTGAACAGCACTTGTTAATTTCAAAATGTTGTACAAATATTAAACAGTTTTCCCCAAAGTCAAGCCAAAAACTTGGAACTGGGAAAAAAAAAATGGAGGCATTAATGGAAATTTGATGCATATCCTTTATAACTTTGATAATCACACCCATTCCTATTGTTATTTTTCTAATAAGGGAACTAAGGTGGCCAAATCATGAGTTCACCACATTTGTTTAATTTGTTTGTAGCAAGCTGTGTTTACTGTTTCAGTGTTTTATCCACACCTCACAGTAATCACTGGACTTTCTATATTTGTAACCCCAAAATGGCTTATCTATCCTGTGTAACCTGGATCCTATTTGTGAAATGCACTATCCAGAAGATACTGAACAGGAATTTTTCTGATGCTGGTGAGGCCTAACAGTGACATTGATGATGGCTCTAAAATGAAAGTTAAATAATTTAAACTGATTTTCTTTGTCATAAAAAAAAAAAAAATGACGATTTCAGTTCAAAAGTAGAGTTAATCAGCTGACTGGAAAAAAGAGCCTTGCAGAGCTCTTGGTTCTGTCCTACATGATCTAAAAAGGGCTGAACAGTGGATGCAAGTAGCTGACTGAGGATTTAAAACACCTGAAGGATGAAGAACTGCTCTTTAAAATGTGCTTGTATCAGTTATGGAGGAAAAAAAAAAAAAAAAAGAGAAGCTGTTAGTATCCATGCCTGTCAGATAAGCACCATTAGAAAACCGTAAGGTTATAGAGATCATTATTCTTTAAGATTGCAGTAAAAGACACTAAAAATGAGTTACAGCAATCCATGAATAAACAGGCAGCATGTAGTCATGTTAGTATGCTCAACAAGCTCGTTAGCTCTGCTGATCAGGAGAGCAAGTATCTGCACTGTGTGCTTGTATTATGAGGAAATACCTTTAACTTGTCAGGGAGAAAGGCCTGGGTCTCTATGGGTTAAATCCTCTGGCTGGTCTGAATAACACTTCTTTGCTGCTTCTTTTAGATATCTTCATCTCTCAGAGAGGTGTGATGGCTGTTCCTTGGGAGGATGGGTCTCTTACTGGACTACTTATATCCTCTCCTCAAAACATAATATTCTGCAAAGATGCTACAGCATTTTAGCCTTTCTTCTGATATTCCCCATGGTGTGGCAGAACACATCTCATCTGTTACCTGCCTGAAGAAGCTTGCATAAATCAAAGAGACTTTGCTGAGAGCAGGACTTTCATAGAATCATAGAATCATAGGATAGTTTGGGTTAGAAGGGACCTTAAAGATCATCCAGCTCCAACCCCCTGCCATGGGCTGGGACACCTCCCACCAGATCAGGCTGCTCAAGAGCCCCATCCAGCCTGGCCTTGAACACTTCCAGGGATGGGGCATCCACAGCTTCTCTGGGCAGCCTGTGCCAGTGCCTCAGCACCCTCTGAGTAAAGAATTTCTTC